>JASDQU010012045.1:72624-105960 GCA_032191745.1 Picea mariana
CAGGTGGAATGATAGTATAAGTCTAAATACAGGTGATGAAGGGTATAGCAATGGCAAAAAGTATGGGCAAAAAGGGTACAATATGTGGTCCTAACAGCATCAAAATTTTGTTCAGGCACTATATTCTTCCTAATCCACTGGTATTGGTCCTTATCCTTCTTGGCTACATCTTCTCCTATCTTGGCTCCACCTCAAGTCACTATGTTGATCTTCTTCCTGTCTTCTTATTTTTTTTCCACCCTAATCCATTGCACATTCTGATTAGTCTTGTTCCTCTTGTCGTGTATTTTTATCAATGGTGTTGGACAATCTTTTGTTTCATGGTCTACTGCACAAAATTACATACATGTCACAGGTGGTTGTGGGAAGTCTCTGGCATAATGCCTTGGTTTCTACCAGTTATGGCACACTACTGGTCCTCAACCTCCTCCAAAGCCTCTTCCTCCACGACCTCCCCCTCTGAAGCCTCCTATGTTGCCCTGATTATCTCTGCACGATGTGTTATACTGAGTTCCTTGATTGTACTGGAGTTGCTAGTTATTATATTTTTGTGGTGTTGTGCACTTTTATGTAGGATTATATTGTTGTTTCCCTTGAATCTGTTTCGCATTATGCTGTGTTTGTGCTGAAAATTGTTGCATGGGATTGTACTATGGTTGTTGCATAGTGTTATACTATGGATACCGTGTATATTGTCCTATTACATGTTCAGCCTACACCCTGTATGTATCTGCAATCCTTTCTTTCATTATCTCCAAGGTTCTACGGTCCTTTTCTTGATGTCCAAATGACTTACAAAAGTTACAATATGTACTCTTTGGAACTGTATGGTACTTCTGCATCAAGGGGAAATGATAGGGATCATGCCCATGTGTTTTTCAAATCTCATGCCATGGTCCTCTTGAAGCTAAAGGGTTTGGCATACCCACTCCAATGTATTGTGAAAATAATGGACACGCATTTTTGTGATGACCTTATGTCCTACACATTGTACACTAGACATCTTCTCTTTTTTCCTTTCCTTTGTTTTGATTTAACTGGAATGTTAAGTTCTTTAGATATTGCTTCAGATCTTCCATATCTGGATCTGTATGCTTGTATTGGTTTTCCTCTAGTTGTAAGGCTGCTTGCAGGGCCTTACCCTGACTTTGGAATTTATGCTATCTCAAAGGATACTTCAAGTGTGGCAACAAATAATTAACAAAACAATTCCTATGTTGTGTATCAGTAATAGTGTATTTTAACTTACCTTTTAACCTCTTGAATTTTTGGTCCACTTCCTAGACTGATTCTCCTGGTTTCTACTTGATCTCTATCATTTCATTCATAAACTAGTCTTCTGAGCTTGGCTTCTAAAATTCATTTATTAACTGCCTCTTCACATCTGCTACAATTGTAGGTGTTCCTGTTGGGTTAGTTGTTGAGAGACCCATGTACCAATCTAATGTGTGGTATCAAAAAGTGATTTCCAACTATGCAACCTTTGTATCCTCATCGTAATTTGCTTTTCTATCCATATATTCTCACAGATGATCAAATGTTTTTCTGAGTCATCTGACCCATCCCCTCGAAACTATGGTGACATTATGGTTGGATCTTGTCCTGCCATTGTGAAATTTTCTGAACTACCACCTCCACGCGGTGTAGAAACTTGACTACTAATTGCTAAATTTGCACGTATGCTACTAGACCCACATCCTGAGAAAAATATTCTACCACTAATCACTTGTTGGTTAACTTATTTTTCTTATTTAGTTGTGAAAGTCACACATGGGGTTGTGGGTTCCACACTAATTCATATATGGAATGGAGAGCCTTCTTCCACATCAGACCAGTGACCTCTGGTTTTTCTCTCATATGTGGCACGCAAGATACCCTCAATCTTCCTCATGGCACAAAGATATTTTACCTCTTCCTCATCGTTGTCCAAGCCCTCTCGCTCCACTACAACCCTCTTATTATTATTCATCCTTATTGGTAGGGTCATCTGCTGCGCGTCACACATGCACTCCTTATGATTTCCCTAATTTGTTCATCATCCATCATGATGGGGTCCATTGTCTCCTTTTGGCTACTCTCTAGATCCTTCTCCATTTCTTAGACCTTCCTTAGTGCTTCCCCCAACTCCTCCATGCGTGCAGATTGATCTAGCTGTCTGATTCCATGGTCATCATGCCTTTATCATGTAATAAGATCTTGATCGATGTGTAAAGAGACCTAGTATACCTCCCTTTGGGTCCCTTCAATAAATCATGCTTTGCGGTATTGTATGACTTTGATGTATCTACTACAAACTCAGTGATAAACCCTGCAGTAATGTTGTCTAACCAAAAATCTACTGTGCGCGTGAAATTATTATTAACTCTTTCCAACCGTCCAATAATTTTAGCAGTCCACACTACTAGCATAATTCGGTTAGTCGGATGGGTATCCTTCGACCTTAACAACCATTCCTATAATAAATATGGAAAGAAACAAAAACATGCTTCATGGAAATCAGTAAACACATACCTCTGTAGGTACTGGAGCGGTGTATACCTGGAACCCTTATTGTCTTTCTGCGTGAACTCCAACTACTTTGTATCTAACCATATTTCAATAACTTTCTTTGTGGGATTCCATGGCCTGAACATCCCTTTCTACCACCGCATCTTCTTAACCAAACCCCTTCCTGGCTCTCCTTCTTAGTTCTAGCTTGAAACAAAACCATTTGTTGGACTTATGGGCTGACCCAGGTTCTACCTTAGTTATCCAACAAAACCCTTATCATCATTGACCCTTCTGGTAAACTAGAAGGCTACACCATGCACATAGTGCACAACACAGTCTCACCCGAGATGGTTTATGGGGGACTGCAGGACACATATGTCTGTCTTCATGGAATGGATTGGGGGATGTTCTTTATACTTCTTATTTCTACTTAACCATGCATTCTATGGTACTATTCATTAGATCCATTCATTCATTCATTCATTTGCATATTTAATCTAGTGTGAGTTGTAAATAAATCATCCATTCATCTATATAACCATTCAATGATAACTGCATAAATAGTAACACATTAAAACACATTGCACACATGGTTTTATCGTGGTTCACCCTCCTTGGGGCTATGTCCACAAAGATCTTCTTCTTCTTTTCTTATTCATCAAAAAGGTGATGCATGCATTATATCATAGTAAAGAGTAGTGAGGCTAACCAGGATCACACCAAGCTCCACATATTGCAACTTGACCCTTAGCTACTTCGACCTCATCTGAGCTCTACAACTCTCAAAACTGACTTCAACTCACAAAAACTCCAAAATAGGTTCTCCAAAAATAGACAAGATACTTCTACGGATAAATAGATGATTATGATGACTTTCCTTCTCATGATGATCTAATCTATTTCATACCACTTATTTATATTACAAAAATGGGTTAGAAACCCTTACAATCCATCCCAAAACCCTAACCCTTAACTAGGCTAGGTTTGTCCATATTTGAGCTCGATTTCTGCAAATCTTTCCATGCGCACTGATTTTCCTCAAAATGTGGCGTGCTCTCCTTATTGGTCCACTCTTCCTCGCTTGATGCACTGTTCTCCAAACATGCCTGCTCCAAAAATATTTAATAAAATGGGAAGGCACCGAGTCGAGTGAGCCCAGACGAGTATTCATGAGTGTGTCATCTGCAAAAGAACAATAATAATCATCAAGGCGGGCATACCCATGCTCGGGACAAACTAAGCATGGCTTCCAATCAAGTACACCGCAAATCCATGTCATACACAATAATCATGGCCACGTGACTAATGTCAATGCCAATATAGATTGTAGCTGTGAATAATATACATCGGATCTACATCTCAAAATCATCAGAAGATATACAAATACAATGTGATATGAATCTTTAGGAGGCATCATTGCCTAGAGATGGAGATGAAAGATTTAATAACTCGAGCAATATCTTCAAGATCTTCATAACTCATGTAGGAGTATAATAGGAGTGTAAAACTAACTATCGTGAGGTCTTCGACAAACCATCGTAGAAATACTACAGGATCTCGATCATTAGACACATAACTTCATTGATTTTGAATGTACAGTTGATAGGACACTCAGGATGGTCGGCTTATGAAGGTCAAGAGACTTATTGTAGAATGGGAGACTCAGGGTGTAAGAATTTCCATTGGACAAGAGCACGACATATGAAAATACTCAGGCAACGTGTTATTGGCATAAGCTCATGTCATAAGAGGCAACACAAAATCTCCATGTGTTCGGAAGAGTAGCCAAAGGAAGGAGGACACAAATCTATGTAACGAGAACAACTTCCTAAGGCCATACTAAATCCAAATTATTTGCATATTAGACTGAAGGATGTGCTCTATCTAAGGGTGACTAGATTGTTGCTAGCAAAAGAGAATTTTTTCTCGTCCCCTCTTTTTGGAATATTTGATTTTTTTTTCTTTTTCATATTTTTAACGAGCTTGGAAAAGAATAAAATAATGCTACATTATAAAGGAGGAACGAGTGCCATGGGAAAGAAAACCAGTTCCAAGTGCATGGAACATACTAATTCTCAGTGCAAGAAGACATGTGCAAGATAAGGACACTCAGGAAAATTCCTCCATGGGACAGGGTGTCAGAACGCAAGGGCAAAAATTGTTGCAAGGCTTGCACCTACATAATGCTATAAAGGTTTAGTAACAACATAATAGAGATGAAATTAGGCCAAAGATGCAAGAATGATACATGTAATGTGATTTTTAGATTGACACAATGAGCCTCCTTCAATGTAAATTTTTACGAGCTTAGAGAAGGTAAGCTCGATGATTTTTCATTTTTAGAGAGTCTAAAAAACCAGTAAAAGAAGACTCCATACTGATCTTTTTCGTAAATTTAGTCTCCAGGGCTCGAAAAAGAATAAAATCATACCAAGGATAACTCTTCTGGTCACTAGGGATAGAGTATTCCTTTTTTGTACTTAGTCCAGCCAGTCTAGAAAAGGGTTAAAATTATACTAAAAGGACGTCTCTTCAAAACCATTTTAACGAGTGTGACAGAGACAAGATCATTCAACTATCTTTTCAATTTTAAGGAGTCTCAAAAGAGCTTAGCTATGGAATCCCTTGTCCTTTTTCATAATTTAGTCCCCTGAGCTCGAAAATGTATAAAACATAACTTAGGATAACTCTCCTAGTGAGACATGTCTCTCGAGGCATACCCTTTTCATAGGTAATCTATTGGTCAAAAAAAGAGTTAAACTTATGCCAAATAAATGTTCCTTCTGGATCGATTAATGAGTGTGAAAGAAACAAGGTCACTTGACGATATTTTCTTGTTTAGGGAGTCTAAAAAAGGGCTTAAAGAAGACTCCAAGGGGTTTCTTTTTTTGTAAATAATCTCCAAGGCCCGAAAAAGTGACAAACCAAAACCAAGGAGAATGGCCCCTTTTCGCAAATTTAGTCCCTCAGGCCCGAAAAAGGGTTAAAATTACACCTGAGAATACTCTCATAAGGGAACCGTAGCTCCTAGGGTGTACCTTTTTCATAAAAATAGCCATGATATGGACCGAAAAAGGGGTAAACTATCGTCAGACAAATGTGCCTTTAAATTTCACTTTGACGAGCGTGAAGTGAAACAAGATCACTCGACAATCTTTTTAATTTTAGAGAGTTTGAAAAGGGATTAAAGAAGACTCCATGGGGGCTCATTTTCTTAAGTAATCTGAATGAAGCCGAAAAGGATAAATAATTTCTCGTTAGATGTCTCTTTCATAGTTTGAGTGAGCTTGAAAGACAACAAAACAATGCTCTTAGGGAGTCCCTCAGGTATGGGCTAGAAAAAGATGAAGAAGAAGGATGAGGCTTCAACACAAAGTCATGGTGGGACTAAAGGGACTCCCAAGCCTACATAATACTTGCAGCATGGATTCCATAATGCAAGACAAGGATCTATCTAGGGCATCCATGGAGAGGAAGGCTCTACCACCTAATTACGACACTTCTAAAGCAACATAGAAGGTTCTATGTTGCACTTCAGTGGGATCGACCCTATGGAAAATTGGAAATCGTCAATAAAATGCAAGATGTAAGGCGGTAAAGTCCTACCCTATATGCAAATGGAGAAAACGTAACTTCATCACAGGATGGTATAAGTGGTACCCATGCATTAAAAATACTGAATCCGAAGGCCATAAGACTTGTAGATGACCAAAAAATCCCAAAAACGAATAAAAAAATCCATCGAACAAACCATAGGGATGAAAAAGGGTCAAAACTAGATTACCACAGTGTCAAAAAACCTATAAATAGAGGTGAAAGAGGTCATTTTCACCATTGTTGTTTGACAAAACTCAAAAATAGAAAAAAATCTCTTCCTTCAATTTCACATTTGGAGAGCTACGATGGACGAAATTGACTTTTTTTAAAACCAAGTAAGTACTCTTCCCTTTCTCTTGCAATTTTATTCAATTTTCATGGCTTTTAGAGAAAATTGGGGGCCACACGCCCTAAAATTTAGCATGAAAGTGGATCAAATGGTTAAAGAAGACCCTGCAGCTGTAGCCATACTAAAACAATGTGGGTTATAGAAATTTTTTCATTTTCCATTCATGAGGGCCCAACCAAGACTACTGAATCACCTTGTTGAGTATTGGAACCCTGACGTGGAGGCCTTTATGTTAGAAGGCCAATCCTTGATATTCACTAATGAAGACATTTACTTCTTGACCGGTCTCTCTAGGGGGGGGAGCCATAAACTTGACAACCTTTCCTCCAGGGCCATATCACATAGCCCATTACGTTGATATGTATTGTGAGGCCGGCACAACGAATATGAGATATCAAGTCCCCATTGAGAAGATAGAGAAACTTGGATTGAGAGTAGTGTTATACTTGGTTGGGAGGATCACTAGATCCATTGCTCTACATCAGGATTCTCGAGCTCAAATGCATTGTGCAGTGCAGTGCTTGCAACTGATGATCTTCGATTGGAGAACGACGATGCTCAATTATATGAAAATACAACTGACATAGTTTAAACTGAGAAAGAAGAAGAACTTTGGATTCAGGACAGTGATTTGTGCATTCTTCTTTGAAAGAGTGTCAAGCCTAAGCTCAAAGAAGAGCGTACGAGGGCACGTAGCCACCTATCTAGCATTGTGTAGATAGGCCTCTTTGATGCCCCACCAGGGAGCAGGGGGGGTACGAGAGTCATATGATGATGATTTCTTCGATTGGTGGAGACAACAGATCCCAACCATCAAGGATTATCCCTATGTAGGGATCAGTTTATTAATAGATCCTAAGATGCCTATGCCCCCTGGTGCAGCTCACGACAATATAGGTACATACTCAAATATATGTATTTTTTTTTAATTTTATTTATGATAAAGAAAACATATTTTTGTTAATGTCATAGTACTAACTCAAAAAGTTTGTTATGTACATATGTGGGGCCAGTGTGACCAACATACCTCCCCTAGACTAGAAGTCATCCATGAGAGCAGGCCCAACCAAGAGGAGCCACAGTTGTAGCTGGACCATCGTCGACGGAGGCAGAGAGATTATTGAGGCGGGTAGAGAGGAACTTGGCGTCCCTCACCTGGAGCGTGCCGATGGAGGAGATTGAGGATCTACCACCATCCATGCATCCCCACGTCGTGGGAGTACCCAGGGCATGGGTCCAGTTATTCCAGTGTCTGGACAACATCGTAGTACATTACAGTAGGGCCAATAGGCCTAAAACTTAGACTAGGACTGGACATCATGTGTGCTAGAGCACCCATTTTTTAATCTCTCCATGTATTGAGGGATTAATCTTGACGATGTACTATTGACACTTTTGATGCCTATGGCCCACATTTTGTACTGTGACATCAATTTTTGGATACGTTATAAATACATATATTTTTTCCTTATGGAGTGAATATGCTTTTGTAAAAATATATTTACATGTGTGTGTATGTGTGTGCTTTTTATATTTATGTGTGTGAAAGATGCCAATATAAAACATGATTTGCTAATGCATCAATTAATTGATTAAATCTCCTAGGAACATGAATATATGTAATATAATCAAAATAACGTTATAAAATATGTACCCTAAATAATTTTTAGTGAAGGGTGGTATCGTGGATGTAGTACACTCCATTTAACCGTGACACTACCATTTGAGCATCTATATGAACCCGGAGGTGAGAAATACCATGTGACAACACATCACGTAGTAATTCTATTACAACACTGTACTCAACAACATTGTTGGTTGCTTCTCCTAGACAAACACCTCCAGAAGATACTAACTGATCAGTGGGTGTGAAAATCACCCAAGTTGCGGAAGCAAGCCTTTGAGTGTGTTGGCTAGCACTGTCTGCGAACCCAACATAAACCTCAGATTCACTGGACATCTACCACAATGCAGAAACATAAAAAACTACACGTCCATTAAAAAAAAGATACTAAAATGTGTAAATAAAAGTATACACTATTTACAAGAAGTCACACTCAGGTGACCAACCTAAGCATAATACTTCTTAAGGTAGATCCCATTTCTGGGCTCAAGAAAATAATTATCTTCGAAGTCAACCAATTCATAAGCTCCCTTTTCCAAAACTTTCTTAATAATAAATGGTCTGAATCAAATGGGTTTAAATTTTCCTGCCCCCAAGGGATCTTTATCTTTACCATAGACCAAGACAAGATCACCTTCAGAGAAAACTTTAGGGTGGACTGACTGATCATATTGACACTTGAGATTTTGTTTTTGATCCTCATTAGCCAAGGCTAGATCTCGACGTTGTTCATCGAGCTGCTCGAGATAGATAAGATACTCTTCAAGCGTAGTCGTGTTGGGAAGTAGTTCCACTGCCAACTTGAGAGAAGGAATATGACACTCTATGGGAAAGAATACCTCCAACTCGTAAATGAGTTGGAAATGAGAGAAACCTATAGCAGTCTTGACGAAAGTTCAATATGCCCAAAGTGTTGAATATAACATCAACTGCCAATTTGACTTGGGCGAAATGACTGTTTGTTGGAGAATAGTCTTAGGAGACTTATTAACATCCTCCACTTGACCATTTTCTTGTAGATAATCGGGTGATGAATATTATTTCTTAAACCATATCTTTGATGTTAACTGGATCATCATCTTATTTTGAAAGTGACTGCCATGGTCCATGGCAATCTCTTTCTGTTGGTTATGGAGCCTGATTATCTTCCTGATTCAGAGGTCTTTGTTTTCAACCATGTTTTTACCCCATGAAGACTTTACACCCCGGAAGAATGTACACTCCTCCACATGGGGGAGTGCAAGGGGGGATTTTACCTCCTGCGAGGTCTAGGGGAGATATCCCCCTGGCTGGGCGGTCCGAGGGAAATAGGGCCCCCAAAGGAAAACTTTCCTTGTAAATGTATATTGTAATTTCATAGTAAATTTGGACCGTTCATTATAAGGTCACAGATTTGACGGTAGAAGTTATGTTAGGGTTTTTTTCACTAGAAGGAAACCCTCTTTTATGAGGGGAATGTATTGTGACTATGTATTATTGCGAATATTGTATTCTAAGTGAGGAGACTGTGAGAGAAAGAAGAGGAAGTTACAACGGGTGTGTTGTAGGTTGTTTCCCTTCATTTGCTAGATAATAATAAAGGAAGGACCTGGAAATTTCTCTAGTGGACATAGCCCACACTAGGTGAACCACACATATCTGTTTCTCTATTGTGTTGTGTATATTCTATGTTTTATTTCCGCATTTGTTTTATTTTATTGCTCCATGATCCTATTTTTATAACACTTTCGGTATATGGAACCTAGAAACAATTTGGATAAAAATGAAAAGTGTCGTCGTTTCCTCATCATTATTAAATGTTAGCATGGATTTGACTCACTTGGTGAAGTAGTCTACTACCACAATGATATAATGATGCCCCCTAGTCGAATTTGGGTCCCCATTTAGTGAAGGGACCAACAACAATAACATGAAACATAGGAGCAGGGTGTGCTCGCATCTTCCGAGAGAATATCTGACACAAGTGACACTTCTTAACCGCCTCTATACAATATTTGATTAACGAGGGCCAAAAGTATCCTACATGACGGATTTTCTGGGTTGTTTCCAACCCAGAAAAGTGACCGCCACATGCTCCAATGTGGAAGTCATTTAACACAAGCTCTGCCTCTTCATGAGTCAGACAACGACAGAGAATGAAATCAACTCCTCGACGATACAAAGTATCATCAATGATAATATCATTTCGTGTTTGATGGCATATCCTTGGATGCTCATCATGAGAAGCAGAGGAAGGGCACTTCAGATTCTGAAGATACACAGGTATATCTCCATACCAAGGGTTAGAAGATGTAATAAGGAAGAGATCCTCATTGGCCAACGACTCTTTAGGAAAATTATTTCCACTCTCAATTGGAAGTTTCGAAATCAACTCAAAAAATACCAAAGAATCCTTAGACTTTGCCAAAAAAAAGTCCAAATCAAATTCCTGAAGAATGAGTATCCATCGACTAATCTTCCCGTCGATGACCCATCATTTCAATACATATTGAAAAGGATTAACGATGGATGCAACGATGGTCTTATGGAGTAGAATATAATGACGAAACCTTTGGACAACATGGATAGCTTCCAAAGCCAGTTTCTCAATGTGAGTGTAGTTGAGCTCTGATCCGACTAAGCCTCAGTTGAGTTAGTAGATAACGTGTTCTTGGAGTGTGTCATACTCCTAAACCAAGACCATACCGGTGGTGGAATTTGTTGCAGATAAGTATAACAAGAAATATTTTCCATAATCAGGAGGGCTGAGCAGAGGGGCATACATCAAGGAAATTTCCAATGCTTCAAAAGAGCATTGAGCCGCCTCATCCCAAAATAATGGGACCCCTTTTTTCAAAATACGCATAAACCCTTTAGTTATTTCAGCATAGTTATCAACAAATCATCGTAGGAATTTATCTTTCCCCTGAAGACTCTGAAGCTGGGGAATTGTGCACAAGGGAGGCAACTGAACTATTTCCTCAACCTTCAGAGGATCAACCATGATCCCTTTAATGGACATGATAAAACATAATAAACGTCCCGATGTAACACAAAAACTACACTTGTTCAGATTTAGGCGAATCTAGTAGTAGCAACACCTCTCAAAAACAAGTCTAAGGTGAGCAGGATGATTAGATCTCTTGCGAGAACGTGACTCCAAATCATCAAGATATGCCTCGACTATATGTTTGAGGTCATGGAAGGCAAACAACATAGCCCACTGGAAAGTAGCTCCAACATTTTTTAGGCCAAAAGGCATTTTCCTATATGAAAATGTACCCCAAGGACATATGAAAACAATCTTATGTTGATCCTCGGGCTTGATCTGAATCTGATTGTACCCTGAGAAACCATCCATAAAATAAAAAACTTCACATCTTGCACATTCATCAATAATCTGATCAATTAATGGGGTATGAAAGTTATCTTTCAGGCAAGCTTTGTTCATATCGTGAAAATCCATGCACACACGAATCATACCTTGTTTTTTATTGACAGGAACAAGGTTTGACACCCATTTCATCAATTGAACTGGGTAGATGAAACCAACCTTAATTAATTTCTCTAGCTCAACTTGATATTCATTTCCTTGCAAGGGTTGACTAGGCGAAGCTTCTGCTCAACAGGCTTATCATAGGGATAATTCCTAATCTCATGTTCGACTATACAAGGGTCAATGCTTGGAATTTCCTCATAAGACCAGAAAAAAATGTCGCAAAATTATTTAAATAACTCAGTGTACACCTGAATCTCCTCGGGGGAATAATCTGCTATGATGAAGACGTTCTCAATGACGCCAGGGGTTTTGGAGATGTCAATTGGGATTGTCTTAGATACACTCTCCATGTTTCCCTCAACATATATTTCATGCGTTGCCAAAGGGTTAACGGGATGAGTGACACCTCCATTCATGGTCATGGTAAACGCTCCTGCTTCCACTCTCTTAATTTCAGGTAAAAAGTATGATCTATGATGAAGATCATCCCAAGGTCTATCCGGACTCATCATTGCCTCTAAAATTTCCTCGTTGGAGTGAAAGACCAAGTCCAAAGGATCGTGAGAAGTAAGAGAGTCTTGAGCTCAAATAGGCTCTAGAACAAGATCTAGTTCTTGAGGGGGAGATGGATTAGAGTTGGTCGAGGTTTGCTGAAAAATATTGTATGCAACCTCAGCTGCGGATAGGGGCATAACCATGCCAGGATTCCCTACCCCTTCCATTGAAGTCGATGGGAAAGGTAAATTCCACAGATCATTAAAATAATTCGTTTGGAAAGAAGCTACTTGGAATATCACAACTTTAGGCTAATTAGGGACAACCGAAATAAACTTGGCATCAATCAAAGGTGGTGGAAAATTAAAAGTACCCATCAAATATGGAAACAGTCCAACACCTAAGTTGACGGTACCTTGCTGCAGGTTATCAATCATTGGGACCGTGGATGATCCCGATGAAGGGTTAGGATGAGAGAAGAATAATTGATCAACGATTACTATCCTGCCTTCACAAGGAAAGCATAAAACAAAAAAAATGGAGGATACAACTGTTGTCATTGTATAAGTCCAACTTTGTCCCAACAAAAGGTTATAGTCGAGAGGCGTGTCGACTACTTCGACCTCGACACACATATTTTTTCTCTCCAACTGCATGGGGAAGGAGGGGATTATGCCATGCGGTCAAAAATAATGGTCGTCAAACATAGTTAATAATGTGGGAGACAGAGACAACTTGGGTTGACCAATAGCCTTCCAACATGCCAATGACATAACACAAGTTGACACATCCTCGTGTGGAAAATATTTTGTGTTAATGATTTTTTTTCATAAATCACTAATATCTGGAAGGCGACATGGTAAGGAAAATGAGGTTTGTGATTTGAATGGTAAAAAAATATAGCTCCCAAGTTAGCTGGCTCAACAACACCCAAAACAGACAATAATTCTTTTCTCTGTGGGGGGAAACTCTAGAGAACTTCCAGAGTAGACATCACATAAGGGGTTTGCGCAAGATCTTCAACTGCAGAATGGTTCTGGGTAGCCCTTGCATTTGGATTATGAGAATCGTTCTTAAATGCACCTTTAGGGATGTGAGTCGTTATTTCTCCCAAAGTCTTCTCAATATGAAGAGGAGGCGATGGTTTGGAATATTCTTTTCCCTTCTTAGTAGATTTAGACATTCTGTAATCGTGAGCCCTGGTCTGAAGATGAGAATTTGATCTCATCATGTATACATTTTAGGCTCTAGTATTAGCATTAAGCGTAGGGGCACCCTGATTTCTCCCAGTCGCGGTTTTGGATGAGGAAGGTTGTGCCATATTTTCCCTTGATGGAAAGGGTTAGTTAACATAGTAGGTTTATGCTGTGCCAAAATATTATGGGATTCCTCAAGCCGAGGGAATTGATGAGTTAGGTGATCGTTTGTGCAAATCTTTCACGAAAACTTAACCTTTTTCTTCTTGTTTTTTCCCTCGCCAGCATTGCTAGAAACCTTTTTAAACCCCTTACCCTTCTTTACTTTACTCTTTCTTTTCCCCTCAGACAATTATTTTTCCTTTGGGTTCATCGTCTGCACACTATGTACTTCTGACGTATGAGTGGTGAGGGAAGCCATACTCGAAGTTTGGTTGGCCACAGTCTATTGTATCGACAAATGTTGCATTTTGTTGGACAATTGATCTGTGGCCTTGCTTTGTTTTAAGCCTACTTCGGTTGACCATGTGTTGGATTCCCAACTAGTACCTTGTTTTGCACTATTGTTTGAAATACAAAATCGTCTTTTACTCACTGCCCATCATGTGTATTTGATAGATTGACAGATCTTTTGTAAAATTGTGTTGTTTTAATGCTAGTCAGTTTTTCTTAAATTCTTCCTTATCATTTTAATAAGAGTATGCTTTTGTGTGACTTAATGATTGTATTCCCCCTTTAATTTCATGACTACAAAGAATGAAATTAAAGTCTCTTTTCATGCAAATCATTGTTCAACCTCTGTCGACAGTATCCTCTTGCCTGGATCAAAGATTATCATTTTTTCCTACCTAATCTGATGTATAGGAAGAAGGTCTTTGGATTATGTTTTGTTTCAAGGTTCAAAGAACTTAAGTATAATGCATTTCCCTAAAGCTAAAAATTCAATTTAAAAGTAAATGTGTGAGGTTGATTAAAATAAATTTCTTAAGATATTATGAGGTTTGAGATTAGACTAAACTTTGTTGACGACTAAGACGAACTAATGAAACATGATTTTTATAAAACCTATCCCTCTCTAAGAAATATCATCATATCTTTTGATATTTCCAATCTCATATCGCACCATGCTCTTCAATGATATTCTTATACCTTAGCCCGACCTTTTGATTGTCTGTGAAATCATTACTTTTACCATGATAATGTCCTCGAATTCAAGTCAAGGGTTCGTGGTAGGCCATGAGGATTACATGAGTCTCTTTGTTTCAAACCTTTCTGTCATATGTTCTATGGGAGGTAATCAAGATTTCAAGTGCTGGATGGTTTTAGGATGTCCTAGGCTCCTCCAGCTTTCGTTTGTAATCAGGTATGTCAATCTGACCTCCTTCATTACTTATGGGTTTATCTTGCTACGTCTACAATGTTCTCACCTTCACAAAATCTACCTGTTCATTTTCTAGTTCACCTTAGTTGTTAACCCTTCCCAAAATCTTATGGCCCCTATAGTGAAAATAGAGTCGAATGGGTTGCAAACGTTGCTAACTTATGATGAAAAAACTGATAGGATCTCCAAGTTTGGTTGGTTACGGTTTGTATAGTTGTTTAAGGGATTTAACATCGAAGTGGCCAGGGCATTTGCCAATAATTTCGATGGTACCAAGGCTAAGTTTGGGGATGTCCAGTTGTAGGTTGATGAGGAATTTATTGTTCGGGCCACATGTCTTCCTCAGTTAGGCGATAAGTGGTTCAAGAACATGAAAGTGAAAAGTATCTTGTGGCAGTATCTGTTGGCATCAAAGTGTTTGTGATACCATATTAAGGGTATGCCATTAGAAGTATTTCTTAATAGATGGCACAGTCTCTTGCTAATAATTAAACAATTTATTAATAAATGGTAGACTTACCAAACATGGTACCCTAGTTAGATCCTCTTTATCATTTGGTGCCCATGCCGATTTTTTTCCTTAGGACCGGGAGTCCATTATAATTCGATACATCACTTTATGATGAACCTCATTTCTCATTCATACACATGTGGCCTCATTTCCCGCGGACTCCCAAAAACGAGTCTTAATTAAGCTCTTTTCTGACTCATCTAAAAAATTGAAAAGATTGTCGAGTGATTTGTCCCTTTCACACTTGTTAAAATTGGATTTGAAAGGTCATGAGTCTTAGTTAACCAACTCGTTATCAAAAATATAAAAGATCACCGAGTGAACTTGTCTTTTTCACACTCGTAAATTGGATTTGAAAAGATGTCTATTTGGCACAAGTTTACCCCTTTTTCACACCAAATAGACTAAAAGACATAAAAAAGGACATTTTTTGACGCTAAGTTGTGATTGCACCTCATGCCCTCACTTGAAGTATTGAACCTTTAGTCGGTTCTCTCTTTGTGTTATAAACCGTTGCCTAAGCAGTTTTTGCATCCTCAACCAAGAAGAGCCTTGTTTATATCCTTCGCAATTTGACACCCTATACCCTGGAGGGAACATCACCCCGAGTGTCCATCTCCCGTATGCACTCCCCTACATTGAGCATAGGTATGTTCCACTGATGGAACTAGTTTTTCTTACTTGTGACACTCGTTCCCTCCTCTATATCATAACATTCATTTGTTATGAAAAACACAAAAAAAAGACGGGCAGGAAGGGAGTACTATATTGTAATTGGTAGCAATCGTGTCACCTTTGAACAGAGCACAAAGTTATCGAGTCCTTGCGTCATCATAATTTTGGGTTTAGCATGGCCTTAGGAAGTTGATCTAGTTACAGAGTTTTCTCTACCGACTGGTTACTCTTCCAGTCCCTATAGAGAACATTATTGATGCCTCCTGCATATAATAGTCACATCATTGAGTCCATGTTGTTGGAGTCCACCATGTCTCATGCTCTTGTTCAAAGGAAGTCTATCAACCTGTGTTGTCCACTCCTCAGAAATATTGACTTTCCATGTCAGCCATACCCTCAGTTTCTCTCAGAATCACATGATACTATGGTCTTATTATGCACCCTGGCCCTACTTTCATCATTGATAGGTCACCTTGAACCCAACAATCAACACTTCATCATTGGTCATTGACTGGGTGGTTTCCCTTATGTTCAACGACAAGACATCTATTCACACTTTGGGATTTGTGTAGTGTCTTGGTTTCCATTAGCCTTATTGGTGGTTTCCTCACCGTTGTCAACAATTTTCATCATTGGCTGCTATTCAAAGGGTCTTTCTTGTGTACCGATTGCACTTGGTACACGCGAAATATGCACAGGGTCATTGGTTCGTGAACATGTTCTTCGTCCAAGCTCCACCAAATCATGAAGCTCATGCTTTGTTCCTCGTGTTGACTGATGAGAGATGCCTTAATGCTCTCCTTTCAGTGAGTCTCTATCCATTGACTTCAACTCATTTATTCTGGATATGAGACCTAGAGTTTTGTGAGTGCCTTGAGGCTTGCAGTCATTAGTGGCAGGCTCTCTTTCCATTGACAGATGGAAATACATCAATGTCTCCTGATCAGTGGATTTCTCAAGTGTTCGACACCAAGTTCTTTATTCGCACTTGTAGAAATGTACTCGGTGCCTTGATACCTACTTTCATTATTGGTAGGTTGTCTCTCATTTGTTAACGGTATATCTCAATGACCGGTAATCAAATGATGTCTCATCATGTTCGACCTCAACTCCTTTTTTCACATGATGTAGACTTGCACCTTGGTGGACTATGTAGAAGACTTGAAGACATCACTATGTAGCCACAACTTTCATGAGTTGTTGCTTCTCTTTCATTGGACCAGCACCTGTTCGACTTTAATGATCATAAGAGATCAGATTGTATGTCATGGTATACATATATCTTCAGATTGATTTTGAGACTGGTTTCACTAGGCCTGTTTCGTGACTATGACAAATTTTGGCATATAATCGCATTCATATTTTCCTATTCATGGCCATGAACACTTGTTTGGTATATTTTCCACATGGATCTGCATTGTATTCTTGGAAGCCATGTATGCAAAGTCAGTACATAATGTAATAAGCAAATGAGTTCGTCCAGTTGGTTCTCTACCACTCCACTCCTAGGTTATTTATAATGTATTTCAGCCATCACAGATACTCCTCTAAACTCACACATTAGGGGGAATTTGTTATAGCAAGATTTGCCTCACCATTGCTATCTTGCACAGAGGGCCTTTTTCCATTTCCCTATGTAGACTTGTCATCCCTTTTTGATGAATCCAGAGCCAAAAGTATACATTTTTCCACATATACACTCTCTATCAGCTATGGAAGATGTGTATACGCTAGTTGCTCCACTACAGCATGCATACATCGGGATTTGTGCCAGAAAATACAAAATGAGGTCGGGTTTCCATGTCACGAAAGAAGATCTCTGATCCTTGGCCTTCCACATACTGGAAACGCTCCGACTCGGCCCTTCAGCTGCATTCTGAAGTCTATAAAATCACAATTTTGAGCTATGGAAAAAAGAGGAGAAAGCATTCATCTTTGAGAGCAAAGTTACTATGGACAAATTACTTCATATTGAGTATGCATTCCTTTATCCCTCAAGTCTGAACACAATGTTCAGTCCCCGAGCTGTTTCTTTATTGTTGAGAGAACCTCATTGACTCTCTTATATGAGCTTTCTTTTGGTGGAGGATTGAATTGGGGGAGGCCCAGTTGGAAGGAACTTGGTTTCTTGGTTTCGAACCATGCTGACACAGAAATCTGTAATGTTGTCACTTCTGCTGATCAATTATTAATAGAAATACTCCTTTCCCGTCCTATTGGTATCTTGCTGCAAATACATGATTATTATCCATGGGTGTGTTTGTAATGTTTATTAATGGATTATGCTATCTAATGTGCTAACCCCTTTATATCATCACTATATACTTGCTCTGCTCATTTGTTAATAATGCAGGTATAAAGATTTGGGTCAAAGTGCTCAACGGTGGAATATTATCGAACGTTGGATCAAGGTAGGCCTCTTTCTTGTCCTGCACATTAGTTTATATAGTATATGTTGGAATTGAGTTAATTTCTATAGTCATACCTGTCTGTTGTGGTTTACCCTTGGCCATAGAGAGTTTTTCCCTCGTAACATACCTTGTTTTCTATTTCCACATACAATTGATCATGACTTTTAAAGGGTTTCATTTAAACCTACCCTTCTATTTACACAGGAGTCTGCAAAAATTGTCTAAATTTTACCAACGACCGAGCCAAAACCTTGAAACCAGTCAGTTTCATCATGGTCTCATTCGTACCTTAGTTGAATTTCATCTTATTAGTACAGGGGAAAACTGGGAAATATTTCTGGTAAGAAATTGATTCTTACCTTAGCATAACGACCCTATCCTCGATTTAACTCAGGCCAATGAAGAGTCCTTTTCTCCTCATACTTTTCCCTAGGAGGTTCATATTGAGATCCAACTGCATGATGATCCCATTACGTCATTCGATAGCCAAACAAACGTAATACCTGTAGCACGAATGACACATAAAAAAAAAGGGTTTGTTCCCAAAAGGTCTTTAGAAACAAACCTAAGTTGGTTGAAGAACCACCCATTGGGTTATGTTGATCAGAAGACACATCCCATTTTTCTAAAGATTGATGAGGAACCCAAGGAGCAGGGTAAATGAACCAGACAATTACATGATGTGTGTGAAATCGATTTTAATAATAAAAGGGTTGGTCGCATTCTGTTCAGAATGATTAGAAATAAATATAGACAAAGGGACATCCCAATTCAAATGATAACAATAGAAGATCGATATTCTTCCGAAAACACAAGTGAAGACTATGAAGAAGACAATCACCTTCAATATGACTTTGCTTCAAATCTACCTCCTTTCCTTCAAAATTGTGAAGGGTTCTCATGCATTCAGGCTGATTTAAAAGACAAACTTGTGCAATAAAACTCTTAGATGCAGACCAACAACAGTCAATCATGAATTTGGAACCTGAGTGATGATGTGACTACCTAGCATGGGCTCAAAGGTATTATGCAAATGTCCCATATTTACAAATGCGCATGAACCAGGTAATGAGACAAAATAGGGAACTTGAAAGGCACATTTGGAAATTGAAGAATGAAACACAACAAAGCATGTCTTGGGAAAGTAAAATGCCCAGAAACTCTGGAGATATTATCATTAAAAAATCAAGGAATGCCAAAATTACTATTGGATCACAAATGCATGCATATTCATTTTCAAATGCTTAATTTGCGTAACGATATTTATGGATTTATTTCTGTTGAATTTGTTTTGTTTAGCATTATTTGTCTTTATTATTATGATTGTTTTTAGACTAGCTACAATAACATAGATTCTTTATCCAGTCTTAATTTAGTTGATATGATTTCTAATTAAATTTTATTTTTTATTTCAGGTCTCTAAATAAACTGAAGGATTCTGTATACGATGCCTGGCTATTGGAGATCATGGGATGTTTTGTTTTCTTTTGATTAGTAATAGAATCTATCTCAAAACAGTTGGTGATATATTTTGGGTTTCTATAACAAACTTTGTATAAGTTGTTACAAACATGGTTATTATAAACTTAGATTATGATTTGATAGTCAAACCTCTCTATTTTTAAAATATTTACCTCTATCCCGTGGATATGAGAGTTGATCACCGTTTTGTTTAAATACTCTTTTAGTTTTGAAATCAAGACATGGCGACAATTTTGGGACAATGGACCAGTGATTATTTTGAAGGATATGGAATTATACGTTACTTAAGGTTTTTTCCCTGTGAGTCTAATGGTTTTGTTTTCATTATAATATCTATCATTATGGTTCATATTATTCTAATGATTAATCGTGGATTGATTAAAACTCAACTTTAGTCTATTTTGTCAATACATTGTTAATTGCTATCATCTATATATTAATTCTGTCAAATTTTAATAGTTCATTGTCCCAAATTGTTTAGGTCCTTGTGATTGTATCATTTTGATGCAAATATTAAATTATATCTAGTTTATTCATATACTTTGAATTTGCAATGACTTAGTTGTTCAATTGAAATTCTTTTCTTATTGTCAATGGTCTATCATATCTTCACAAAGGATTAGATTTAAAAATTGTTCTTTCTGTATCATAAGTGAGATTTTAATTGTCAGTTGAAGTGACTTTCTTTGTGCACTTTCATAATCTTGGAATTTCACAACCTTCTGCCATAGATTTCTATTAACAGACAGGTTGTCGGAGCAACTTTATACAGGAACGCACAATCAAAAGTTTTCTTTAAATACTTTCCAGCTATAGGTTAGTGATTTTCTTTTTGTTGTTTTGATTTATATACTTTTTGTGAATGTAAATTAACATTTAAGCTTAAATACTTTGTTTATTTAAGTTAAAACATTATCATTTAGATTCATTTCTTTTCTCTTTTAGTTTCAAGGATAAAATTATATTAGTAGTATGTTCTAGATGTATTTACATTTTTCCTGAGATTTGGTTCTCTTGTGCAACCTTAGTTTCCAAGGTTTCTCATAAATATTTCACCTATTTATTTGTATACTTTGTATATAAAGATTGTGAGTAGTGAATGTATACAGTGGATCTTCGTTAATGAATTATTAGTTATTTTATTTTCATAGTTTAGATTAGATCCCTTTATCAGCTAAACAAGTTGTTAAACCCGTCATGGTGAGTTACTTTAAGTGACTTAGGTTAACTTCGACAACCTCGAACCAGACTCTCCCTTCCAGTTGATAAGCATTCACATATGCCAGTCAACAAATGGCACTAGAAGGAGGGCTTGCCAAATATTAATGGCACGCGGAGGCCAAAAAACACCTCCTAACAATCGCTCTCCAGTTAGAACTCGTAGTCACTCAGACTCCACTATTGTATTTAACACAACCACTACATCTGAAACTGAGCCTATTATTCCACTTGAACAACATTGTCCATCCATTCTTGTCGAACCTACAACACCTCTTCCTCATAGACCTCATTTACAAGAGATACTCCATAAATCCCACCAATCATTAATAAGAACTCACAATACTTTGGCAAGACTCGGGGAACTGGGTGATCAATTGTATCAACCTCTTAATTTTTCTGATCAACAGGAAGATCCTCCTGTCATGGGTACACCAAATTCCAAGTTGCACGACATCTTGATTAACCAATATGAAACTGATATTGTAGTTGGAGTTGTTAATCCCTTGTATCAAGATCAACTGGAGACAGGGGTACCACAACCACCACACATCGAAACACTTATTCTAGGTGTTGGGGGATCTGGTCTACCTCCTTCACCACTCAATCCTTCTCCACCTCCTTCAGGAAGAGAATTCTCTAACAAAGAAATATCATCTTCTGAACAATCTCAAATGTCAAATAACTCGAAAACTTTAGCCTGGATGGATAATCAAAATAATCCTGCCAGACCTTGGCTTGACCAAGATTTTGTTGTCATATTAGGACCACAATATCCTTTACCTAACCATCCTGAAAAATGGTTACCTAAGTTTGACCCTGATTCCAAGCAGTTGGCTGAAGATCATATAAAAAATTTTATGTTGGTTGTTAGGCTTAGAAATGTAGAACATGAAGATTTCGTGTGCATGATTTTTCCTTATACCTTCGAAGGAAATTTCTCCACATGGTAGTTTGTGCAACAACTCACACTGTAATTTTTTGGGATAGACTTGAAACCTTTTTTTTAGAAAAAAATTAGAGACGGAAAATCCCCCGAAGTCTTAGTTATGGAGCTATCAAGTATGAATATGAATCACAAGGAAAAAGTTAAAGTTTTTAACCAGATATTTCTTACACTCAAAAATAAGATCCCTGTAGATTCTATGCCTGCAGAAAATTTAATCATTGCTTATTATGATAAAGATTTACATCATACTACAACAATGTGGATTAAAAGGTCCAAAAATAATATTTTGTTAGAGGATTTTGAAGAATTTGTTCTCATTGAAAAGGATATGCTTAGCTTGAAAGATAATACAAATCTTGAAGTTGAACCAACTTCTTCCTCCAAGAAGAAGATATAAATTCTCACTAAACCACTTTCCAATAAGAAAGATCAGGAACCCATAGATATGGAAAGCCTGCAAAAAGCCTTTCAAAAGTTATCCAACCAGGTTGTAGATCTGAAAAGAGCCACATAAGAAGGATCTTCTAGCAAAGGAGTTTATCGAACACCTTTTAGAAGACCCCCTCAGAATCCTCCCAATAAGTCAACCCCTTCGCTGAAGGTATGAGTTTAGAAGGATTACACCAAGCTATACAAGCCTTATTAGCTGGAGATGATAATACTTTTGATGTTACATCTGAACAACAAAATAAGGTAGAAAATGAGGAGGAGGGAACACCCAATGAAGAATATTCGTCCCCTCCAACTTTCTGACATTTTTCGAATAACATTTTTCAAGCCAACTTTGAAACCATGCATAATAATAAACATCCTTATAATACTCATAGTAAATATCAACCAAAAGATCAAAATAAATTTGCATCTGATGCAAACAAAAATGCAACATCAAAACAAAAGAAACAGGCTGAAACATCGAAGAGTGTTTCTCTCTTTGATCTAGACTACGATCCTATTGAGGATTTTAAGAGGTTAAAAGAAAATATCTCGATCTATGATCTTCTCAAGTTCCCTTTCATCCAACAAAAAATGTTACAAAGTATCACTGAAAACAACAATAAGAAGAAGGATTCCCCAGACAAAAGTATAAATGAAAACAACAATAAGAAGAAGGATGCTCCAGAGAAAAGTGTAGTTGAAAAAAAAGAAAGAAGAAAGATGCTCTAGAAAAAAGTGTAGCAAACCTTGATAAAATATCCTCGGGAGAAACAAATAGAAATCAACAATCTTTGAATCCTTCTTCCACACTATATAAGAGGTTTAACGTGCCACCTTTTCTATTAACATTCGAAATATTTAACATAAATGTACATAATTTTATGGTGGACTCTGGGGCTTCGTCAAATGTGATGCCTCTATAAGTTTGTCAAAAAATCAATGTTGAAGTCAAACCATCAGATATCAAAATCATTCAGCTAGATAGAACTAAAGTCATGGTGGTTGGGGAGCTTATAGATGTTTTGATTAGGTTGTCATCCAATCCAAAAGTACATCAGGTCATCGACATAGTGATAGAAGATATTCCAGAGGTGTATGGCATGTTCCTAAGTAGGGATTGGTCTCAACAACTTAATGGTTATTTTGCTACAGATTTGTCTCACCTATGGTTTCCACTTGATGGTCATCCTAATAAACTTAGGGTCAACAAGGAACGTTATTTAAAATATACAGTTATAGATTTGAATGATCCAAATGAACCTTTTATTCCAAGTGAAAATGCATTAGAAAATCAAGGTATAAACACTTTTTTGGGGAATTTTGTAGCTGAAATATCCTTTGTTGCAGACCTAAATCAACAATCTGAAATATCAGTCTGCACTCAAGTAATGACATCTAATAATGTTGTAAATATTGTATATAGCCATGGGAATGATGAAATTTGGTCTTTGTACTTTGATGGGTCTAAATCACCTGAAGGAGTCAATGTCGGTTGTCTATTGATAGACCCTAAAGGCAACAAGAAATTCATTTCTTGTAGATTAGAATTCAATTGCACAAATTATATATCAGGATATGAAGCTCTCTTGCAGGGACTCAAGAAATCCATTGACCTTGACGTCGAATGTTTAGTTGTATTCGACAATTCTAAAATTGTGGTCAAGAAGGTAAAAAATGCCATTCACTGTGTATCTTCTCATCTTAAAAACTACCAAATTGAGGTATGGAACTTGATTAGTAAATTTATTTCTTTTAATATAAGTTCTATTCCTAGATATGGCAATCCTGAAGCAGATTTATTGGCAAATGTAGCATCAAAATTATTGTCTGCTGAAGATTTCTCTCGTAATTCATTTTCTGTTGAATCGATATTCAGGCCGTCAATTCCAGATAACATCACTAATTTGCGGGTGTTTGACGATGATCAAAAGATCATAAAAAATTTGCATATGGAAGACAATTTCCAAGGTTCTATGATTGATGAAAACACTCGCGACGAAAATCTCTATGATTTTACGGTAATATCTGATCCATGATCAACTGGGAGCTTGTCTTACATGGTAAATTCGATCCCTAAATATGTCATTAGATTGGAAACGTTTTATGATCTACATGACAAATTTAAGGTTGTGGTTAGCTGTAAAACGAATAGTTCCTCGTTGCAATATGAAACTGTAAATTTAGGAACACATGATAAGCCCCAGAACATCAATTTAGGCACAGGTTGCACACAACAAGAAAAGTTAGCATTTATTAAACTATTTAAATAATTTAAAGATGTGTTCACTTGGACTTATGAAGATCTAAAAACATTCGATCCAAACATAATACAACATGTAATCCCCATGAAACCTCAAGCCCAACTGTTCCAACAGAAACTAAGGAAGATGCACCCAAAATTAGAACCCACAGTAAAAAATGAATTGAACAAGTTGTTAACAACTAAGATCATTTTTCTTGTCCGACATACCTAATGGGTGTCTAATCTAGTCCTGGTAAGGAAGAATAATGGAGAAATATGACTTTGTGTCGATTTCCACAACTTAAATCGAGCCTCTGACAAAGATAATTATCTCGTTCTACCCATGGAACATATCCTACAACATGTATCTGGTGCTGAGAGACTATCCTTATTGGATGGTTTTTCAGGATATAACCAGGTCCTGATGTCTCCATCAGATTAGCTTAAAAATACATTCTGGACCCCTTGGGGCACTGATGCTTATCGTAAAATGCCTTTCAGATTAATTAACACCGGAGCCACTTTCCAAAGGGCCATGGATATTGATTTTCATGGGATTATAAATAAATCAGTGGTCATTTATTTGGATGATGTAACTGTCTTTTCAAAAAACAAAAAATATCACTTATCTCACCTAAGGAGTGCATTGGAACATTGTCGTAAGTATGGAATTTACTTAAATCCCAAGAAATAAATTTCTATTGTTGAAATTTACTTGGATTTATGGTGTCTAAAAATGGAATGATGATAGACCCTGAATGAACGCAATCCATAACCAATATTCCACCTCCATCATCCAAAAACGCTATGTAGTCTTTTCTTGGTAAAATAAACTTTGTTAGACGCCTTGTTCCTAGTTTTTCCGAGATGGTTAGACCCCTGTAAAATATGATAAAAAAGGACGTGTTTAAATGGGGATCATAGGAAAACCAAGCCTTTAATTCCATCCGACAAGATATAACAAAATCTCCATCCTTAATGAGTCCTGATTTTTTTGAAGACTTTACCCTCTACAATTTTGCATCAGATAGATCATACGATGCAGTACTTACCCAAAAAAATGATGATAACAATGAAATCCCCATTTCGTTCATGAGTTATGCCTTTAAAGGAGAAGAATTAAATTATCAAGCAGTGGATCAACAATATTTTGTTGTGTTTAAAGTAGTAAAACACTTTAGACCCTATCTATTGAAATTTAGAACTAAATTTATCGTCCCATATCCCACGGTAAGAAATCTACTGGTCCAAAAAGAGCTTGGGGAGAAGAGGGGTCACTGGATGACTTGTCTTCAAGAGTACGATCTCGAGATTAAACCAACCCAAATTGTTATAGTTTAAGGTCTTTGCAAATTAGTGGTTGATTCGGTCAATTCACCTAATGATGACTCTATTTTATTAAATGAAACACTACCCCATGAAAACCAAATCTTTCGTGCACAAACCACGCCAGATTCTTGGTATTCTGACATTAAGTTTTATTTAATACATGGGACCACTCCAGAATGTCTCGACCCCAAAAAGAGAAGGGAATTAATACTTTGATTTGCTCCCTTTCAAATGATTAATGATGTCCCATTTAGAAAAAAAATTGATGGAGTATTATTACATTGCTTAGAAAAGGATGAATCTGGAAAAGTTCTAAACGAATTACATTTTGGCAATGCAGGAGGTCATTTCGATGGCAAAACAACTGCTCATAAGTGTTGAGGGATGGATATTATTGGCCTACATTGTTTATAGATGCTCATGTTATGGCTCACAAGTGTGCTACATGCCAAATGGATACTAGAAAAGTCAAGAAACATGCTTTCCCTTTGCATCTAGTGACAGTCAATCAACCATTTCAACAATGGGGCCTCAACATTATCAGGCCAATCAATCCTGTATCTTCCCTCCAACATAAATACATCCTTACAACAATGGATTACTTCACCAGGTGGTCTGAATCCATACCTCTAAGAGTATTCAACACTAATCAGGTGATTTCATTCCTCAAAACTCATATCATTTCATGCTTTGGAATTCCAAAATATTTGGTGTTTTACAATACATCTTATTTTTCCTCGATGGATTTGAATGTTTTTGCTATGGAAAAAGGAATTAAACTGAGATATTCTACTAGTTATTACCCTCAAGGTAATGGACTAGCTGAATCAACCAATAATAACTTAATTAAAAGCCTTAAAAGAACAATATTCAAAAATCATAAAAAATGGCATATTGCTTTGTTCTACGCATTGTGGGTTGATTGGGTTACACCAAAAACAACCATTGGAAATTCCCCATTTTTTCTCTTATATAGAAGATAATCTATCCTGCCTCCCAATGCATTTCTACCATCAATGAAACTATCTCAAAAATTCCAAGAAGAAGAGTGCCCGACCTTAGAAAGCAGAATAAATTCTTTTCTTAAATTAGAAGAAACTAGGATACAAGCTAAACAAAAAATGGAACAACACCAGCAAATGGTTAAACGATGGTTCGACGCAAGCTATTCCACTGATTGAAATTTTGATGTAGGACATCTAGTTCTTAGGTGGGATAAAGCACATGAGGAAAAAAGGGAACATTCAAAATTCCAGAATTTATGGTTAGGACCTTTTATAATCGTTGAAAAACTCATCCCTAGCTCTTTTTGTCTACAAACCTTAGAAGGACAACCAAACACTTTTCTGGTGAATGGTCAGGTCCTCAAAAATAATTTTCTTGACCAAAATAAGATCAGACATTTTGTAACTATATGGTGTGATCTGTGTTTTTGTTTTCTTTGATTTCTTTAATTGGATTTTCTTTTTTGTCTGTCTTTATGAACCATCATATTGCTAATCTAAGAGTAATCATCAGAAGGAAGCATTCTTTTCAAGACTTGTGTTTTTCAAGCAATCTGAAATAGTTCAAAGAGGTCCTGATATTAAGATACAACTCAGATAGTTGATTTACAAGTTGATTGTTACTTTCGTTCTATCCTCAAATTGTCTTTGTCAGAGAATTACACTTGAAGACACGTTTAACCTTTCATGATTACAATGATATTTAGATTTTTTACGCCATCCATATTCTTAAGGAATTACTTTTAAGTGCTTTCCCATACTCTAGATGATTTCCTAACCAAAATCTAACATCTATTAAATCCTGATGAAACCTTCCAGTTCCGAAAACAAATAACCATCATGATCAATAATACACATGTCTTGCAATTAACCTTTAGTATCACCTTGCTCTCTTCACTCAATTGTCATTGGAAAATTTCTAAATATATTATTTAAGGGTGGCATAATAGGTTTTAAAATCAATTAAGTGTGGGAAATGTGTGTAAACCCTTCAGGGTACTGAACAGAATTGATAGCAGCGGGTAAATGCACACATGATACTAAGACAACTTTGTCGGGGTACTGAATAGGCCTGCTGGTAGCGAAGTAATGTCGGGTTGAGAGGTAGTAGATACATGCTTATAAATAAACTTTCCATGGAAGCATACATCATGTGAACACAATTATTGGATGGGATTAAAGCATTTGAGTGGGTTAAATGGCATCCCTGTTGAGGCTATGGACGCCTGCTGGCAGCGATGGCTCTACTGATGGTATTGAATTCCTTTTCAAAAACATCATGACTCTTTGATTAAAATGTTCTTTCAGGTTACAATCCCCTGCAAAGCATTTTTTTCTTTGGTTTATGAATTATGGTAATATTTTATGACCACTGAGCTTATCCTAATATTGTACGGGTCTGAAAATGAACTTATTCAATGAAGCTTAAATCCTTATCCAAGTCTTATTCTTCTTCTTCTTGAGATGAAGACTTACCAAATCATAGATAAATGCTTCGCTCAGTGAGTCGCCATTTGTTGGCTACCCAACTAGCACCTTGTTTTGCATTATTGTTTGAAATATAGAATCGTCTTTTACTCACTGCCCAGTATGTGTATTCGTCAAATTGACAGATCTTTTGTAAAAGTGTGTTGTTTTAATGCTAGTCAGTTTTTCTTAAATTCTTCCTTATCATTTTAATGAAAGTATGTTTTTGTGTGACTTAATGATTGTATTCCCTCTTTAATTTCAAGATTGCAAAGCATTATATTAAAGTCTCTTTTCATGCAAACCGCTGGTCAAACTCTGTCAACAGTATCCCATTTCCTGGATCAAAGATTATCATTTTTTCCTACGTAATCTGATGTACATGAAGAAGGTCTTTGGATTATGTTTTGTATAATTCATTTCCCTACAACTTAAACTTCAATTTAAAAGTAAATGTGTGAGGTTGATTAAAATAAAATTCTTAACATATTATGAGGTTTGAGCTTAGAATAAACTTTGTTGAAGACTAAGATGAATTAATGAAACATGGTTTTTATAAAACCTGTCCCTCTTTAAGTAATCTCGGCATATCTTTCGATCTTTCCAATCTCATATTGCAACATGCTCTTCAATGATATTCCTATACCTTAGCCTAACCTTTTGATTGTCTACAAAATAATTAATTTTACCATGATAATGTCCTCAAATTCAGGTCAAGGGTTCATGGCAAGCTGTGAGGATTACACGAGTCTCTTTGTTTCGAACCCTTCTGTCCTCTGTTCTATGGGAGGTAATCAATATTTCAAGTGTTGGATGGTCTTAGGATGTCCTCAACTCCTCCAGTTTTCGATTTTCATCAGGTATGTCAGTCTGACCTCCTTCATTACTTATGGGTTTATCTTGATGCATCTATAATGTTCTCACCTTCATATAATCTACATGTCTGTTTTATGGTCCGCCTTAGTTGATAACCCTTCCCAAAATATTATGACCCCTATAGTGAGAATAGAGTCGAATGGGTTGCAAATGTTGCTAACTTATGATGACGCAACTGATAGGATATCCAAGGTTGGTTGGTTAGGGTTTGTATAGTTTTTTAAGGGATTTAACATCAAAGAGGCTAGAGCATTTTCCAATAATTTCGATGGTACCAAGGCCAAGGTTGGGGATGTCCAATTGCAGGTTGATGAGGAATTTATTGCTCGGGCCACAGGTCTTCCTCAATTAGGGGATACATGGTTCAAGAACATGAAAGTGAAACGTATCCCATGGAAATCTCTGTTGGCATCAAAGAATTCATGATACCACATTAAGGGTATGCCATTAGAACTATTTCATAACAGATGGACCATTCTCTTGTTAATAATTAAACAATTTATTACTTGTGACGGATGTTACGACCTTGTTTTCTATTTCCACATACAATTGCTCATGAATTTTCGGGGGTTTCATTTAAACATACCCTTCTATTTACACAAGAGTCTACAAAAATGTCTGAATTTTACCAGCAGCCGAGTCAAAACCCTGAAACCAGTATGTTTCATCATGGTTTCATTCATGCCTTAGTTGAATTTCATCTTACTAGTACAGGTGACAACTAGGAAAGTTTCTGGTAAGGAATCGATTCTTACCCCAGTATAATGACCTTATCATCGATTTAACTCAGGTCGTTAAAGAGTCCTTTTCTCCTTAGACTTTTCCCCAAGAGGTTCATATTGAGATCCAACTACATGATGATCCCATTATGTCGTTCGATGGCCAAACAGATGTAATGCATGTAGCATGAATGACACGTAAAAGAAAAGGTTTTGTTCCCAAAAGGTCTTTAGAAATAGTCCTTAGCCAATTGAAGAACTAACCATTGGGTTATCTTGATTAGTAAACACAACCCATGTGTCCAAATATTGATGAGAAACCCAAGGAGTAGGGTAAACGAACCAGACAATTACAAGATTTCTATGAAATCAATTTTAAGAATAAAAGGGTTGGTCGCATTCTGTCCAGAATGATTAGAAATAAATATAGACAAAGGGACAACCCAATTCAAATGATAACAATAGAAGATCAGGATTCTTCTGAAAACACAAGTGAATACTTTGAAGAAGACAATCACATTTAGTATGAATTTGTTTCAAATCTACCTCCTTTCCTTCAAAATTGTGAAGGGTTCTCAGGCATTCAGGATGATTTAAAAGCCAAAATTGTGCAAGAAAAACCCTCAGATGCAGACCAACAACAGTCGATCCTGAATTTGGAACCTGAGTGTTGTCGTGACTGCCTAGAATGGTCTCAAAGGTATTATGCGGATGTCCCATATTTACAAATGCGCTTGAACTAGGTAATGAGACAAAATAGGGAACTTGAAAGGGATAATCGGAAATTGAAGAATGAAACACAACAAAGCATGTCTGGGGAAACTAAAAAGACCAAAAATGTTGGAGATATTATCACTAAAAAATCAACAAATGTCAATATTACTATTGGATTAGAAATGCACGCATCTTCATTTTCAAATGCTTAATTTTGGTAACGAGATTTATGGCTTTATTTATGTTGAATTTGTTTTTTTTAGCAGTAGTTGTATATATTATTATGATTGTTTTTAGACTAGCTACAGAATCATAGAATATGTACCCAGTCTTAATTTAGTTGATATGATTTCTAATTAAATTTTATTTTTTATTTCAGGTCTCTAAATAAACTGAAGGTTGCCATATATGTTGCCTGGGTATTGGAGATCATAGGGTTTTTTGTTTTCTTTTGATTAGTAATAGAATCTATCTCAAAATAGTTGGTGATATATTTTTTGTTTCTATAACAAGCTTTGTATAAGTTGTTACAAACACTGTTATTATAAACTTAGATTAGGAATTGATAGTCCAACCTCTCTATTTTTAAAAGATTTACCTCTATCATGTGGATATGAGACTTCATCACCGTTTTGTTTAAATACTCTTTTTGTTTTGAAATCAAGACATGGTGAAAATTCTAGGATAATGGACCAATGATTATTTTGAAGGATATGGAATTATATGTTACTTAAGGCTTTTGCCATGCGAGTCTAATGGTTTTGTTTTCATTATAATATCTGTCATTATGGTTCATATTCTTCTAGTGATTACTCGCGGATTGATTAAAACTCAGCTTTAGTCTATTTTGTCAATACATTGTTAATTGCTATCATATATATATATATATATATATATATTAATTCTGTCAACTTTTGATAGTTCATCGACGTTTAGTTCCTTGTGATTGTATCATTTTGGTGCAAATATTAAATTATATCGAGTTTATTCATATACTTTGAATTGGCATTGACTTAATTGTTCAATTGAAATTCTTTTCTTATTGTCAATGGTATATCATATCTTCACAAAGGATCATATTTAAAAATTGTTCTTTCTACATCATAAGTGAGATTTTAATTGTCAGTCAAAGTGACTTTTTTCGGGCACTTTCATAATCTTGGAATTTCACAAACTTATGCCATAGATTTCTCTTAACAGTCAGGTTGTTGGAGCAACTTAATACAGGAAGGCACAATCAAAATCTTTTTTAAATATTGGCCATCTATAGCTTAGTGATTTTCCTTTGTTGTTTTGATTTATATATTTTTTTGTGAATGTAAATTAACATTTAAGATTAAATACTTTGTTTATTTAAGTTAAAACATTATAATTTACATTCATTTCTTTTCTCTTTTAGTTTCAAGGTTAAAATTAGATTAGTAGCATGTTCTAGATCTATTTACATTTTTCTTGAGATTTGGTTCACTTGTACAACCTTAGTTTCCAAGGTTTCTTGTAAATCTTGCACCTATTTATTTGTATACTTTGTATATAAAGAATGTGAGTAGTGAATGTATATAGTATATTTTCGTTAATGAATAGTTAGTTATTTTATTTTCATAGTTTAGATTATATCCCTTTATCATATAATGGATCCGTTAAATCCATCAGGGTGAGTTACTTTAAACAACTTAGGTTAACTTCGACAACTTCAGACCAGACTCTCCCTTCCAGTTGACAAGCGTTCACATATGCATGTAAACGTCGTGGTGCATCAGGAAGAATCTCATACAACATGCCAGATTGAGAATAAATCAATTCCAATTGTTGAGCCATCATAATAGCCTCTTCCTTGAAAAATACTCCAGAGGTTGTGATGTCTTTGGAGACATAAGGCACCAAAGACTTCAGGAACCACTCAAGCAAAAATGTAGGAGGGACCTTTACTTTTATCAAGCTATTTCGGCGATGCCATTCTCATATATGATCGTAGATATGGATGACCTTAGTCTTATTGAAGTTTGTCAACAACTCTGTGTTGGAATTGTATCTCACCGGTCGCTGAAAATGGTTTAAGAAAACAATTGCCAGATCGTTAAAGTGAGCATACTGTTAGCACTGAGAGTCACACTTAGACTATTGTAATTCTAAGCCCAATACCCATCAGAATATAAATGTATTAATTGGATTCGGTAGGTGGATGAACAAGACTGGGAAAGAAGGGGAGAGGGAAATAACTTCTTTGCAGAGGAATTCCATTGGGCAATGAGTCATAACATCCTACAGATAAAAGGAAATCAAATTGTATATTAGAAAAAGGGATATATAATGATGAGCAGCAGCATGGTGAATATGAAAAAAGGAATAACATCCATTGTACAAAAATCCTTTCTGCAAATAGATAAAGATTGATTGACAATAAACAATGATTTAATGGGAAAGCTACAACATATCCTCTATTGTTCATGAATCCATCCATCGATGACAACTATGATCCTCAAAACATGCAATATGTTCAAGAAAGAAGATAAAAAAAAAATGGAAAAACACAGAAGACAATCTGATAACATCTTTCATGAATCTTTAATGGCAGAAATTGTCATTACAAACAAGTCCTCAAGCTTACAAATGAGCAACTAAAACTACTCCTCCAACTCTCTCCTCTCTTGGATAATGAATCCAACCCTTTCCTTCTCAAAATCACTTTCATTT
>JASDQU010012045.1:106856-118921 GCA_032191745.1 Picea mariana
CTCGAATGATTCTCCCCTTATTTTTCTCACCGGGCTTAACAGTTCACCCAGAATAGGGAGCGCTCTTTGAAGAAGGTCACAGAGCGCTATAACGCTCCCAGAAAGGTCCCTGGAAGCGCCAGCACTTCAAAGTTGGATAATGCTCCTGCAAAGGGGTGGAAAAGCGTTGTAACGCTTCTCAGCCATGGTGGAGGGGCGCCAGCGCTCCTCAGGTAGTGTTAGAGGAGCGTTCCCCTTCCAAAACCTCGATTATGAAGCCTTCCAAAGTGTCAAGAGATGTTTGACTTCAGTAGACCAATTTTCTTCCTTCAAACTGAGTAAATGAGGTGTTTTAAGTGCCTCTGTGATGTCGTCATTAAGGCAACATAATCCAACAGTATTTACGACACCCTTATTACCAACTTGCGACATTTGCGACAAGTTGTATAGGAGTTGCGACACTTGCGACAAGCGAGAGGTATGTGCGACACTTATCCAGTTGAGTGATTTGGATGTGTAACAGAGAGGGAAAACAAGAGATTAGGATATTGATGACATAATTATTTTCAATGGGATGGCATTAAACAGATTTTTGTGGACTTTATCCTATACACAAGAGTTACAAGAGGAGACACTCTTTCAATCAGAAACAGTAAGGAATGACAATTGGTAGTTATAATAAAAGGGAAGTGCAAGCAAATGTTGAGCTTAAATGGGGTTTACTCATCAATACAAATATCAGTTAATCAACATGAGAATGAATTCAATATTTAAACCTGGTTTAATAGATGATCAACCACCTGTTTCAAGTTTAAGAGAGGTGCAGATTTACTCTTTAAAAGTTGAGCTTGTAAAGAGGCAGAAAAATGGGGTTTGAATAAAATTGAAATAGAGGGTTTGCAGCGTTGGGTGAAAATGATGCGAGAAAGTAAATTTTGAGTAGGAGGGAAAATGAATGAGGTCAGAAGGTGTTCAGGTTTAATAGGCACAGGTCAGAGCATCTTTTAAGTGAATTTTGCAAACTGATAGCAAGGCAGTGACAGTTCGCAACGCCAAAAGGAAAACAAACCAAAACCCCTTTCTTGACCTTCAAACAAGATGTAAAATCTCATGGAGTACTTGGTGGTCTTGAGATTGATGTTGGTGTCTTTGAATTTGCACAAGGGTGTCTGCAAGTAGTCCAACCTCCAACACTCTCCTTCAGCCAGTTCGCAGCCCCAGTTTGTAGTGCATTGGTGTTTTAATTTTATCTCTCAAATTCCAAACTGGGTCGGGTTGAATTTTTGTCAAAAGGTCAATGCGAGTATCATGCTCCTCCAAAACAAATTTCAAAAAAACCCACATCGCTATTCAAAAGTTATGATCAAATATTTAGAATAATCTACTATAGGAAATGGGTTCGCAATGCTTGTCTACCAGTTCGTAGCGCCAAATTCAAACAATAATTGCATACTTCGAGGAGACTGTTAGGAGACCCGATGACATGATCCCTGAAAAATTGGTTAAAGATGGTGTTGAAAACAATGAAATCTCCTCTGTCATGGTTCTTTAATTTGAAATGATGATAGATGAAAGCATGATGTACTTAGAGTACGTTGCAAACACTCCTAGTGAGTTGGAAGCATATACACTCGACTCTGACTTGACACTTAAATGGATAAATGATGAAAAAGAGAATCTTGTGTACAACATGGAGCTGTGACATGTCAAGGTAATGCTGTAAGGATCAAATATGTGACTAAAAAACAAAACCAAAGTGGTTCATTTTTACCCCTACAATTTTATGTGCTAACACATACTTTGAGCCATCGAGCTCAATGTACCTTATTGCAGCACCCCCTATCAGAGTGCGTTGAAACAATAATAACTTGATAGATTCATTGTTCAATGAGTTGGAGGAGCACCACAAGTGAAAGGTTGTAACATGATTGTCCGGATCTTCGTTAGGATTACCTTCAAATTTTGGTATGTCTGAGGGAAACTTAGTTGGCATAGGAGGCCAATTTGGATCATCACAAATAGGATCATTTAACAACCTTGAAAAGTTTGGAAAATGAAGAGTTGCCAAAAAGGGTAACCTAGGTTGTGACGTATTGAAGAAGAACTTGGATTTTGGCTCGCACCAGGTTTCCAGGAAAAGATTATGTGCTAACCAGGGTTCTGGTAAAAAGCAGGGTTTCCTTGGCCAATATAAGGGGTTTGTGTGCTAGTCTGAATTGTCAATGGATTTGAATAATTCGATGGCATACCTTGGGTAGGGATTTCTCCCTGCATGGTATTCCAAAAACGTTGGTTGGGGTTTCTCCCAATCGATCCTCTTGGCATAGGGACTGAACCTTTCCCGAGGTTCCACTGAGTGTGGGCGGGGTTTCCCCTGATCGACATCCCTTGCATAGGTATAGAACCTTACCAAGGATTTCCAATACCTTGAGAGGAGAAGGATCCTATCATCACTCTCTGTGATGGAACAAATCCTTGCATAGTGTTATGTTGATTAAGAAAGGGGTTGCCCCCTGACGAAAAAATGGATTAGGAGAAAGTGTTATTGACAAAAGAACCAAATGATGAGAAAGGCATGGACCCAACTAGAGTCATAAAGGACTGAGGCCCTTGACTCCCTCCACTAAAAAAACTAGAATTGGCACTAGGCCTGAATGGTTGTTGAAAATAACCTCCGAGTGAAGGGGACGGAGGAGGGATATGACCCCTATCATAAGGAAATCTATAGTACGGGGAAAAAGTGACCCTGAGGGATCCTTACAAGGGATAATTAGAACTCCCTGCCCCCATACAAATGGTCTGTAAAGTAGAGTAAGTTAAAGTCGATATTAAATCAAAACTCGACATCCCATATGTGAAAGGAGTGCTAGACATATTTTGTACTGTAGAAGTATGAACAATGGTAGAAATTGTGGAAGAGATTGTACCACTGGCAGAAGTGCTAGGTGTCTAACTAGAGGTATTCTTGTAGGTGAAGGTGGGGGAGGAGGTATGATGCCCCCTCCACCCACGACTAGGATGGGAGTATGAGTACTCATGAGAGTAGTATTACTCACTTCCATATCAAGTCTCCTAACGAGACGACAATCAAAAGAAGTCACCTCAGGAGGGACTACCTGAAAAAGGGTTGGTGTTGAAAGATCAATGATTGGAGGGTTTGCAGGCCTGAAGCCTTCGACTTCGACGTCAGAAATGCTAGTTTCCTATCGTGCAATAATTTATTCTCTAGGAACAGGCTCAGACACAGTTTCTTGTGGCTCCATAGATTCAAAAGAACCTTCTTGATCTAACCTTCACCTCAGCGGTGGCAGAGGAGGCTCCAAAGTTACCGATGGAATTCCCTAGAGCCTATGCGAACAACAAAGTTGTTGATCTTCAAATTTGTGAAATGATCAACTGACACTCTAAGGTAAATCTAGGTATAAGAAAAAAACACACACTAGAAAGTCCCTAAAGGTAAATCAAGCAATCAATAGAATGGCAGGAAGAACAGTTATGCCAATCAACAGTAGAGAAATTTACTGGTGCAAGTGTAACTCAAAAATGGAAACACCCTCCAGTTATACTCTACAAAGCATGATCCGACATCTTTCCTAGGTACCATGGTGTACCCACGTAGTCACCTGTGTGAGTCCCTACAAAAGGAAACTAGGTTTCCATCTCAGAGTCAGTTACCAGGCGGGTATAGTCGACATTCGGGTTGATCATATGAGTAGGATTGCTAAGTCCAAAGTATTTCAAGGGTACCGAAGGAAAATTGTCTGGAATAAAACTAAGGATCCTGAACGGATTTGAGGTCCACGAAGCTCTATATTCAAACACGATCAGCGAAAATCCCAAGAATGACCCTCAATATATGATCCCCACTATGCTTGGTCTGGCTTTGTAGGGGTTATATCATCTACCTTTCCTCACACGACCTCATGTTTATCCCCTGTGTTAGAGGGGGGTCCCAACTAAATTTTATGACACTTGAATTTTACACTCCCTATCTCAGACTCTTAATTTTATTTAAGTGGCCTTGGAGAGTTTCCTCTTCGCACCTAATTCAAGCCCCTAAACCCTAGTATAATTGGTGTACCCTATAAACAAAAAATTCTAATTGATTTTAACATTAAGAGTGTATTTTAGTGGCTTGATTACTTAGGGGTATCATAGTGAAACTCGTGGTGTTCTTTGAGAGAGGAAAGAGAAGAGTTAAAAAAATGAGATTTTAGAACATTGTGCTTTAAAATTAAATGAAAGAAAACTACGTCCTAAAATTGAAGATTTGGCTCTTTAAAATTTCAAGGTGAAAACTTTTCAAAATGAATACCAAGATCCTACTATTCAATCTATATCCTAGAATGATTTTTCATTCCAAATGCAATGCAACTACTTAAACTTTCAAGGAAGAATATAAGAAGGAACTTTGGGTAGAGAACTCTTTTCTTTTATAAAAACAACCTAATCTACTATAATCAAACAAACATGCAAATCAACATGTGAATGCAGTTAAGAAACTACAAGCAATTTTTTTTAGCTTTTTATATGCTTATGAAATGAAAATAACAAACAACTATATTTTTTCTTTTCCAAGCATCACAAGAGAGAAGGATGACAAACCAGAGATTGACGCAGGTCCTAAATGACTACTAGAGATTAGGGATTCACCAGAATCCAACAGAGAACCTAAAGCTTCAAAAGTAGACATTCAAACTTGACAAAAGGAAACAAAGAGACAAATAAAACTAAACAATGAAGATTTCTTCACAACTTCATAGACAATATGAGACTTAAAACTCTATCAACAATAGTTAACAAAGGTATCTAGTACTCAAGAGGACTTGAGAGACCAAAAGCTTCCTGGAAGTAAAAGAATTTTTTTTGAAAAACTCTTCAAAAGAAGAGGTACGTGTTTTATACATAGATAGACTATGTATGTACGCGTGTTGGGCTAACTTATGGTGCATATGTGCGCGTCCTGGGTATAGAATAGAGCGTGTATACTCTTGAACTAACACAAAAAAAAAAGATGAAGCTCAGAGTGGTTATCCAGATCAGGAAAAACTGGAAACAAGTAGAAGGTGACCAGAGACTCTTACTGACTCAGAAAGCACATAAAATAATAGGAAATCAAACCAAAACAATCTCCTAACAATACCCTAGAGAGACTCCCTAGTGGAGTCACCAATTCTTCTATGGAGAGAAATCCCCTAATTTGGGTTTAGCGACTAGGCAGAGCATTGACACCTTAAAATATAGAAATGCTTCTATTCTACCCCAAATTCAACAAAAACCTAATGATAGTTAAGGAAAGGGAGAAAATATCGAAATGTGTACCTTAACTCCTTCCATTTGTTGAAGATCCCTTCCTGTTGTTGTTCATTCCAATATTGTAGGCCTCCTCCCAAAGATGGCCTGAAACAAATTCACAGAACAAACTATAACAACATGTGCATAACTACCAAGATCATATAAAGGGTTAGATATTCACGAAAAACATTCATAAACATAAACATAAATACGTAAAGATCTGGGACAAGAAGTTTCTCTTTTATTGATAAAAAGATTGGAAGTTACAACATGAATCTTGTCGATGTTGCTCCACGAACCTCTCATGGGTTCCTTACTTTGAATCCAAGTGCACTATTCCCAATATGTTATTCTCACAACCAACATGCCAATATAGGGTAAAGGGATGGATTGTATAAAGGAGGATGATTGGAAGGGAATGTTGAGGATGAAACTCAGAGCAGGATTCAAAAGGCTTGGAATACAAGGGATAAATTTTGGCATAGTTCCCTTGCATCTTCTTTGATATCTCAAAATGACCCCCCTAGGGTCCCTTTTATATGGAGACAAGATGGTTAATTCGTTTTCATAGGGGATACAACAAGTAAGATGGTTAGGAAACTTGACATATCTCGTAAACTCTACCCGAAAGCACAAAACTTTTTAATTTTTGCAATTTTTAGAGTATATGTTGGTTGTTAGGCATGCAACTAGCATATGTATGTGCATCGCATATGTATAAGGGTGCATACACCATGTCAAAATTTGTTTTTTAAAGAGTAATCTCCGCAACAGTGGTTGGCAAAGGTGTAAATGAATAGGCCAATATCAGAAATGCATGATAACGGCATTTTGAGCTATAACAAGGGGGAAATTAGTTAGATGTTAGTTATCCTTTCTAGAATCAGGTAACTACCCAAAAACCTTTTTATAGATAGTTTAAATCAAAATTTTTGAAAACTACCTTGGCTCCTCAAATTTATATCCCAATCCATTGCTGAAACTGCAAGATTATAACTTAATATCCAATTATCTTTCTTCATTGCATTTTGTTTTATACTACCTCAATAAGAATGTATGAAGAGGTAGAGGGATAATTTTGGGATATTTATTTTACATTCCTTATACCATAGAACAAACAGAGACTAGAGTACATGAGATTGGAAATTTTGTTTTGGCCCAAATTACTATTGAATTCCTTGCTAAGATAATAACCTGGGTGGAAACAATGTTACAGGTCTAACTGGTCAATAGGCACACAAAAGTTACAAACCATTAATATCATTATTTTTTTAATATATACAGGTTCATTGGATATCCAACGAACCATCCGATAGACATATCCATTGGAGGTATCACACCTTCTTCAGATATCCAACGTGCCTTCTCATTGGATATCTGAGGTACTATCTGATATACATATCCGTTAGAGGTATGGAACGTCCGTCAAATATGTTGTTTTGTTGTCGGATATCCAACGTACCTTCTCGTCAGATATCCGATGCACCATTCGACAGACATATTTGTCGGAGGAATGGCACCTCTGTTGGATATTATGTTTGGATTTCGGATATGCGACGCATAGTCTGACAAAAATACGTAGAATATATTGTTTCTTTGTTAGATATTTGACATGTAGTTACGTCAAACTTCTGACGCATATGTGCCGGAAATAATGGCCAATTTCAATGAGGTTTTAGTCCTTAGGGTTTTTGGTATACCGACGACATGGTATAGGATATATGAAGGAAATATGTTTGTCGGATTATCCTACCAATATACACTTTCGAAAATGGTAACCATGTTTTGTCGAAGTGCCGATAGAATGTCATCGACCAAATGATGTACCGCCATCAAATTTCAGTTCACAAGAAGTAGTGATTGAGTCGGTATGGGGTATCCATCAACACTTTGAGTGTCAGTGCCTTGAATCTAGACAATGCATTGGGTGTATTGAATATATACATTATCAAAAACCTATCCAAATATGATTTTGACATGCACCTTGATGGTGATGGCATGTTAGGGGATCCATCAATACTTTGTGTCCATGCCTTGAAATCCAGATAGTGTGATGGGTGCATTGAATATGGACATTAGCAAAACCCATTTAAACTAGGGTTTGACATGCAATGCGAGGTTGCAAATATTGAGAGTCCACATCTGAAATTCATACACAATGTGTACATTGAATGATGGGGTGGGTTGGAATTCAAGATATGTAACATCTAGCTTCACAACCTCAAAGTACCTATCAAACCCTAGTTTAGATGTGTTTTTTCCAATTTCAATTATAAACATTATGGCCTGGTCACAATCAATAAATAAGACCTTTTATTGCATAAAGAAAGAGAATTAAGAAGTGAATAATACCCTTCTTGGAGTAGTAGAGTTGGTTGAATTTGCACTAAGAATATTGCAGACTTCTTCATTGTAAATCTCTAACCCTAACCTTCAAAATCTCATCCTCGTCTCCTTCCATGATATGGTGTAGATCATAGTAAGAAATTTCAGGCTCCTTGGTAGTACCAAACATGGTAGAAATATTACCACACCCTATTGCTCCATACATTATGATAGTACATGTTTCCCCATTCTTCATTCCTTTCACTTGGCCTTCAATGTTCTTAAGGTAAAACAACTGCATTTTCCTCTCCATTCCTAATTTGAGGGTGCACATGGAAAAATAACTCCAAATCATTTCCATTACCATAAATTCATGGAAAAATACCTCCCAATTACACTACCAAAAATTAGGGTGAATGGGAGGATATGGTTCAAATTTTACAAGGCGAAAATGGATTTTCTTTCCCTCCCCTCACAAATACCCATGGGCTAAGGGTTTTAGATATAATTTTTTGAAAATAAATTTGGGGCTATATATAGTCAAACCCCTCTATGCAAATAATTTTTCCAACCAATTCCAAACCCCATAATTTCTCCCTTAAAATTTTCCATGGAACCCATATGCATAAGCTTATTTTTCTCCTTAGTTAGTGCACCAACAAAATCATCAAGGGATGGAATCTTATAAGAAATTCTAAGAGTGTTCATGGTGGTATGGAATGTGGAAATGAAAATAGAGTAATCAAGTTCAAGTTTGAAAAGAAATTATAGAACAAGTTGTTTGTCCTCCTTGCCAATCACACACAACTTTAACTACATCCTCAGGGATTTCAACTTGCTAAGAGAGTCCTAGATAGTGTCAAAACTGCTCAATCTAAATACGATGAGATCATTCTCTAGCTGGTGTACTCTTAACACATCCTACTTCCCAAAAGATCCTTCCAAAGTATTTTAGGTATTATTGGGTGAACTTGCAAATTCATTATGGAAAACAAGATTGGGAGATACAAAGTGATCTAAATTTTATTCTTGTCAAACCTCTTGTAAATTGTGTAATAAGTATGTAATTGTTTATTTAATTTTATTTTGTCTCTTTTTGGAAAAACAGGAAGTGGAAATTAACCATTTTGATGGTTGGCCTTCCAAAGGTAGCATATTAAAAAAATGAAGGTTGCAGTGAAGAGAAAACAAGGGAGATGCAAGGGGAACTTGGGAGGGAAGTAATAGAAATGAGAGCTTGAAGAGGAAAACCTTATTGAAGATCAATGGGTGAAAGAGTCAAGGATCCTATCCATGATAACTAGTGAATATGTCTTTGATTCATGGTTGCCTGCAATTTTGTATTGTCAATGAGTAAAAATAATCAACTCTATGTATATCTCACCCCCTTTGTAATTATCTTCGAAGCCTAATTAAATCCCCATTAAATGTTGAAATCTGTGTGTCAATTGTGAGCTTTATCATAGTATAATTGTTTCAATTTCACGGCTCTATATGAATATTTATTGAGTAGTTAATGAGATAAGAGGTTAGAATTTTTGTTGAGTGGGAATTTTTCTTCATGTTACAGTGGTTTAATGTCATATGCTTGTCCTAACAACCCTCTATCCTCCACCATTGGGTGATTTTGGAGATGGGAAATCAATGTTCCTATTCCAAATATGTTTCTACTAATTTAGGAGTTTCTAAATTGGTATATAGAGACGTTGGAGAATTTCTCTAACTTCGTAAGTCAAACTGTATCGTTGTCTGAGAATTCTCATTCTCCATAGGTTACACTTACCCACTAGGCCACGTTTGGCTTATTTTCTAGTGTCTTTCCCTTTTTTCATAGGTTATAGATCGTATTCCAATGCTTGTTTGGATTATTCCCTTTCCCATAGGCCATTCACAACATCCTAATGTTGGTTGGGTGACTTTCCCTTTCCCATAGTCCATTCACAACAATCTAAAACTTCTTGGTAATTTTCCCCCTTGCCCANCTACATGACCCTCAAACTAAGAGATTTATATCTAGTATTTAATCATGGTCTATCTTTACATTGACTTGAGTGATTTAGTTTATACTGGTCAACTCACTTTATAGTTGAGCATTTTTCCTTATGTTGGTCCACCAATAACTCACCTGTTGGTCTATTTTCTTCCAGGAAAGATAATTTTCCTTTTACTTGGATAAGTTATTGCTACTTTGGTTGATTGTGTTAGCGTCGGAAGTCACCCCTGGATTGCAGCAGGAGCAGAGCCCGACGCCCATCAGTTTATGTCATGATTTGTTTAATGGGGTGATCAAATGGAGGCTAACTCAAACGACGTGGTTCCAATTCCAAAACTAGGCTAGGCATGCATGGGCAAGTGAGGTCTTAGATAACTTCAGACAGTGAGTTGTAGTAAGGGTGAGTAGGAGGAAGACTTGTATCAGAGAAATGCAAAGGTCTGTCATAAACATCAGGTTCCTAAAAGACTGTGGAAGAAGAAATTTAAACGCAAGATCTTCTTACGCTCAAATGCAGAAAACCAAAGAAAACAATAGTGCCACAATAAATCCTTTATCACAACATAATCGCCATAATTCCTGCGAATCAGTCGATCACGAACTCTTTGGTATAGATGAAAACTAGATGGAGTAAGAGAGACTGTCTGTCATAAAACAAGAAATCTCACATACAGATGCATAACCAGAGAACTAGAGTCTGTTAAAACTTTACAATCGGGAGCTTCTCTCTACCATCAATACCTTCAAAATACCAAAACTGAGTACATATACTTGGGTGGATTTGCCCAACAGAGGTGCGCTCGCCTTCCAAGGCGTAGCGTCTCTTCAATCAATCTTTGGGTGGAAGTCCTTCGTCAAACGTCTCCTTAACTCTGCATGGCCTCTACAGGGGAGGAGTAGCTGGGCCAGTAAATGCTGAGCTAGCGTGTGCAGGCCTCCTCCGGCTGGTCGAGAACTCGGCATGGCTTCTCTGAAAAGAAATGAGTACACAGGACTCTCTCGAGTAGTCTGCTTGCCAGGCCCTACATTCTTCGCATTTAATGAATGATGAGAGGCTTCAACCACCCTTTCTCGCCTTCATTTACTCCAAGTGAAAACCAGGACCGAGGTCGGATCAAATGGCACTTGGAGGTCGCGGCAATTCCTTCTGTGAATCATGCATGGCGTCTTTGTCCCTTCCTGAACAGCTTTTTCCTTCACAAGTGACCATGGACTGTGACCGCACGCTTATCCCCAAAGTGCTTTCGGCGTTCGCGAATGGAAGGAGTTAATCCTTGCTTCTTGAAATCACGATGAGCGAAATGCCGAGACGGCTTTAATCTGGCACCATGCGCCCTCTGGATCTGACAGTTCTGAATTCTCTCGACAATGTTGTGGGCCCCAGGTCCTGAATGCTCTCACTACTTCGCATATCGGGATATGATGGAGTTGTTATTTGCGCTTTGAAACCGCGATAGGCGAAAAGGCAGAGAGCTTAATCGCGCACCAGGTGTCTGCTTCAAATGGACGACTGAGATTTTCTCAGAAATACTGTGTAGCTCTTTTTACTGTGGGTACCCTCCACACGTAACCGTCAACTAAGGCTTAAGTGCTAGTGCCTCTCGCCACTCACCACCTCGTGAGTTGGAGCATCGAACCTTGGCACTCTCCCTCTGCGAAATCCCGAGAGGCGATGGCTCTTTTCCTTTCCACAATTCTCGCGATTTGCGATCTCACACAACCAAAGGATATGGTCCACCCTCTGAACTCATGAACCCCGAGTTTGAGAAATGGACCCACGCATCAACTGATCGTGATCAACTGCCCACGTTACTTCGCGAGTTCTCCACGGAGACTTCTGACCGTTCACCTCTTTGAAAACTTCTGCGCTATACTTGGCGTGACTCAGCTGACTGCAATTACCCACCGACCATCGATCTGCTTCGCAAAATAGACCTTGGATGCTGCCGACAATATTTTGCCCGCTCGCTTGACCTGCTACTTGGAAAAGCAGGGATTCTCCCATGTTGTGCTTGAGCATTTCGTGTGCAATCTACAGCCCTGGGTGCTTCCGTGCCAAATGACAAAAATAATCGCTAACATTAGGCTCCATGGGGGATAGAGTCATCCCTGTGATGATCTAAGAACTCCTTCTGCAGTTTCAGTCGCCTTTCTGTTGGGCTATGGAGTCAAGCTCGAAACAGCCTGCTGAAAATACATGTCGATAAGTAAAAATGAACAAAACAAACATACATGATCAAAGGAGCTTATTTATGTATAGCCTAATACTAATATACTTTGTACATGAGGCTAGGTGAAAGCAAATTTCTACCATAGCCAATCAAGTAACTTCCTGAATGGAAGCTCCTTCCTTCTGTCAATGATTACGAACGGGTGGTGTAACCATGACAGTAGAACGGTTACGCTCTTCAAATTCTCCTTACAGGTTGAAGCTGAGATGAAATAGGGCGGCTCCAATTTATGAAGGAAATGC
>JASDQU010012045.1:129151-140829 GCA_032191745.1 Picea mariana
TGGGAATATCAAAATTAAATTGTACCTTGAAGGGAGAGTTTCCTCCAAAATGGCCACTTGATGAAGATGCACTTATTTCTATCAGCAGGCGTTGAAGGATGTGTGCAACATTCTCCATCATTTCATCCCTCTGTTGCGTGAGATATTTCTCAAGCAATAGGTTAATAGAATATTCTACTCCGCTATTTTTCTTTTCTGCTACCATCGAGGGTTTCTTGGGCATGCGAGAGTGATTATCCTTAAGAGAGAAAAACTTGAGACCCAATTGGCTACACTTGAATCTTGTCGGGGACATGCGCTGAAAAATGATCTAGAGCATCCTGCTCTGATACCACTGATCTGGATTATATTCGGAATGAAATGAAAGAAGAGATATTACAATGAAATACTCATGAAATTTTCTAGAAACAGAGAAATACAAAAATACTTGATTTCTATTAATGAAAGAATTGTAAAGAGACTGTAAAAATACAAAGTGCAAGACTCACTAGAATGGTGGTAGATTTATCTCTTAGAATAGATGTGACAACTATGCTCATTCACCATAATATGATTACAATGAGGCTCTGAAGGCCTTTCTATGATAAACATGAATGCAAAAACACTAGACATCCAAAAACCTAACCCTAGGAGATGAAGTGCCAAAATTCATGTGGGCCCCATCTGGGTAAGTTAGTACATTAACTTCCTGGGGTCGTAACTTTTGCATATTATCTCCATTTTAGGTGCGTGATAGCTCATTGGAAAGGTATTTTCAATAAATACACATTGTGTGGTCAAACTGTGACTTCGTATATAGTTTGACTATGGCGAGCCAAGAAAACATTGTTCAGTGCCCCAAAACGACCCTAGAAGTACAACAAGATGTGCTGACATGAAAACATACAAAATAATCCATTTGGATTAGGTGGGGGCCACCAGTATCCACTTGGAATATGTGTAGGGATTCAGACAGCCCCATAAGTTTAGAACCCACAATTACAAAAAAGTACAAAAGAACGTGTTGCACTAAAAACTGAAAAGAGGAGCTAGTTGGAACAGGTGGGTGGCCACCAATATCCACCTGGATCAATCCTCCCCCCTTAGGAAGCAATGGCCTCCATTGTGTTGAGTGCCCAGGGAAGAGGGAAAATCATTTTCTGAATATGACGCTTGGTGAGTTGTGTGCCTTGTTGGAGAAGTTGTACTTATTGGCTTGTGGCAGACTATCACAAACCTGTTGCTGGAGGGGTTGAATCTATTCCACCAACCTTTTGTCTCTAGGTTGGATGGGGCAATGTGTAGGCACCATTGTAGGTGAAGAAACAATATCTTATGTCTCTTTGACAATATATTTTTGTCAGATAGAAGGTGTTGAGGTTGCAGTGGTTGTAGTGGTCTTCTGTGCATCCTTTGAATAGATTGTGAAGAGGATGAATTTTGTAGTATGTGAGATTACCTTGTGGTGTTTTTTTAGTGGAGAAGTAGTCAGAACTACCTCTGGTATCCTGTAGAGTTGACCTCCCATATTAATAATGACACTACGTGGTCTAGACTCATAGACATCATGACATTTCCACATATATGGTTGGCCCAAAAAAACATCACAGACATCAAGAGGGGTAATATCACACACTACCTCATCCTTGAATGGATGGATTCCATAGGACAGGCGACACTGTTGGCTGACGTGAAGATCATGTCCTTGGTGAAGCCACCCGATGTTCTATGATTGTGGGTGTGGTGTTGTCGACAACCCCAACTGTTTGATGATCTTAATTGAGATGAGGTTCTTCTGGATACCATTATAAACAATGAAATGCAATGGGGTCCCCTTCACCCACATCTGTGAATGGAAGAGGTGCTCCCCCTCTTCAGGATCTACTGGTTCTTCTAGATGAATTGTTGTGGTCGCGACAGTAGCAGTGGGGTCTATGCCGATGATCTATATTTTTTCAATATTTTCTAGATCAGATTTTGAATCAGGGTTTGGCTCCATGTCTTTGACCTTGACCACCAATGAATGGTTCAAGCGACATTCATCGGCGTTGTGCCAGGGGATTTTGTGGAAGTCACACCACTTCCAAGTGTCATTCTTTGTCTTTACTTTACCTTTTTTGTCCTGTGTCCTGGACTAGTTGTCTAGAGGCTGTTGGATAGGGTTGTCTTTACCATGCTTTGGTTGTTGTAGATTTGCAAACCTGAATTCCCATTTCTTCTTATGCCAAAATTTCTACTCGATTTTGACAACATATCGATAGGCAGCTCCCAATGATGAGATGTTTAGGAAACCCATTTTGGTTTGGATGTACCTATGCAGAGCCCCATGGTATTTTAGAATCAGATGTCGCTCAAAGTATTTGATGCCCATCTTGGTGCGCAAGGTATGGAAAGTATTTGTGAACTCCATCACTATTTGGCTCTTCTCTTGCCGCAGTGTGGTCCATCTCATGTACTGGTCTTCATAGTTATCAACATGATAGTATTGTTCTCTGACTGCATCCACAAAAAAATACCAAGTGGGATCATCCCCATATATTCTAGATTCCTCTATGGAACTTTCCTCCCAGTAAGTTTCCCACTAATGTTTGACATGGGGGAGAGACTTGAGGAGTGCGAAGGTGATCTTTTCCCTGTCGGGAAAATTTTGAACAGAGAAATAGTACTCTAATAGATTTAACCATTTTTCTAGGGCATCCACATCTATCTGACCTTCAAATATGGGAATATCAAAATTAACTTGTACCTTGAAGGGAGAGTTTCCTCCAAAATGGTCACTTGATGAAGATGCGCCTGCTGCTATCGGCATGCGTTGAAGGATGTGAGCAAAATTCTCCATCATTTCATCTATCTTTCACGTAATATATTTCTCAAGAAACATGTTAATTGAATCTTCTTCTCCATCATTTTTCTTTTCTGTCACCATCGAGGGTTTCTTGGGCGTGAGAGAGTGATTGTCCTCAAGAGATACAAACTCGATGCCCAACTGGCTATACTCGGACCTCGTTGGGGACATGCACTGAAAAACGATCAAGAGTAGTCTGCTCTGATACCATTGATCCATATTATATTCGGAATGAAATGAGAGAAGAGATATTACAATGAAATACTCAGGAAAATTTCCAGAAACAGAGAAATACAACAATACTTGATTTCTATTAATGAATAAAGAGACTATAAAAATACAGAGTGAAAGACTTGCTAGAATGGTGGCATCTTTATCTCTGAGAAGAGATGTGATGGCTACACTCATTTGCTAGAAGATCATTACAATGAGGCTATGAAGGATTTTTTATGATAAACATGAATGTCAAAACCCTAGACATCCAAAAACCTAACCCTAGTTGATGAAACGCCAAAAGTCATGCGGGCCCCGTTTGGGTAAGTTAGTACATTAACTTCCTGGGGTCATAACGTTTGCATACGATGTCCGTTTTAGGTGTGTGATAGCCCATTAGAAAGATATTTTCAAGAACTATGTATTGCACTATCAAATTGTGAATACATCTAAAGTTTGATTGTGGCGAGAAAAAAAAAACATTGTTTAGTGCCCCAAAACAACCCTGGAAGTACATCAAGATGTGTTGACATGAAAACATACAAAATAAGCCAGTTGGATTAGGTGGGGGGGCACCAATATCCACCTGGAAGATGTGTAGGGATTCAGACAACCCTGGAAGTGTAGAACCCATAATTACAAAGAAGTACATAAGAACGTGTTGCACTAAAAACTTAAAAGAGGAGCCAGTTGGAACAGGTGGACGACCACCAATATTCACCTGGATCAGTTGAGCCAATCAAATTTATCTTAGCGTAAGAGCTCTATCAGAGTGTTCAGTTTGGGTTATCTTTTCCATGAATCCTATCGGATTACCTTCCCCACAAACTTGTTCTATGAGCCAATTGAATGATATCCATAGGCTCTTCGAGATATCATATTTCTTCACTTGCATGGTTTCTTATTCTTCCCGACCATCAGATTCCAAATCCAATCGGACTTCATCCATTGGGTTTTTTATCACATGGATTTCAGTTTGGTAAAATCCCAACCCAAGCCACAAAGGTGTGACAACTACGAGAGTATCTACCCTGTTTGATCTTAGATAAACACTCCCCTCACTTTATTGATAATAAAATCACCAAAAGGGGGGAATCACGGGTGACCCTAGGGGGGTTGCAATGGAAAGTGAAAAGAGATGAAGGATGCCCCCATAGGTCAATATAAAGAGTGGAAATGAGGCTTAAGAATGCGTCATGTGAGATGACGAGTGGTTTCCAAAGTAGTACACCTGCAAAACAATGTAAAACCTTCCCAAAACAAGACAACATGTGATAATAGAAGCCTCAAAATCAATGGGGATGCAACAAGTAACCTTGTTCTCCCAATTTTCAGCAATATGGAAATATATATATCAGCATTAAACAAGTTCTGATAGCTGAAAAATTAACCATCAAAATCAAGTGCAAGATGCTGGAAATAAAGATAATGATGAGTAGACAATTTTCCAATAATTAGAGCAAGACCTTGATAGCAATTTAAGGGTTGTTATTAGGTGTTATCAACAAAATTTGTAACATACTTATGGATGTATCAAACTATTGCTACGACAACAATTTCTAGCCACTAAAATCAACAAGTAAACCACCCAAAAGACAACTTATAACTATTAGAACAATTACCAAATTTTACAACTGAAATTTAGCGGTAGAATAGTGAGTAAAGAATGAAAAGAGGATGAGTTTGTTGCAGCCCTATTAGTTGTAGCATAAATTTTATTATAGTGATGATATCACTTGGAAAATGAAGACACCCTTAGGGCACAATGTAGCTTAAATTCAAATTCCAAACTTAAACAATTCAAACTCCTTGATATCACGTTTACCAATGTATAATATTCAATCTCCCATGCAAGTAGATTAGTGCCTTATCTATTGGGTTATGGGGTCTCTTTTTTATGAGCTAGGGTTTATTAGTTCTCTGGGGGTGTAATCCTTTTTACTCCCTAGAGCAAACAAACCTTAGCAAGGTAAATCTACAAGGGTGTAATCCCTTTTACTCCTAGTAGCAACCTTTGCAAAATAGCCTTTTCAATGACAATAAGGATAGATCTTGATGGAGGTTGTATGCCCTTATACTCCTCCAAGGGTTTAACAAAATTTGACCTTAAAACCAAGAAGAAACAACACAATTTCAGAAATTCCTTACCTATTTCAACAGATAGCATGAAAAACCCTTATAAATAATATTCCACCACAATTGCCAAGAAACAAGAATCAAGAGATAGAGCTAGCCTTCTTTCACCAATAGATAAGTAGAAGCATCCAAAAGAACAAGAGACAAGGTGGAGCGAATTGCCCAATTAGGGTGAAAAATTCAGCCAAGAGAGTATGCAATTCTCTAAACCATGATGATAAAATGAAAGTGAGGTGATCTCTATTTATATGAGGTCACCTAGAACCAATTTGTCCACTTTTAAAAAGTCAACAACAAATTAGAAGAGTTAGACCTCCTCTATTTTTCTTTGACAACTTAAAAATATAAAATTACATAAATTAACTCCTTAGAAGGATGATGGCATGCCCTAAAGGGTGACGCTAGGCCTCAAAGGTGAGATGTTGAGCCTCCAAATGAAGATCGTTTGGCCTCCAAAGTCTATGTCTCACCTTGTCATGTACTAAAGGTAAAAGTAATGCATCTATCTCCATCAAATCACATCACTTCACCACTAGAACCATCAAACCCCATCATCCAAGGTGACGTCAAGGGCTAGGGTATGACATCCTAGGCTTCCCAAGGCCAATGTTTAGGTGCTAGGGGCCACAATGTCATCATCACATGCTGTCCAAATTCCTCCAAAGGAAATATTCATCATCTCAAGTGTGCAATGAGTGGGGTTGCATCATTCATCATGTGGGCTTCATGCCCCTATGAAGGTCTAATTGACCTAGTTCCTCCATACAATAACTTTCACCTGGAAAGGTCTTGAAAATACAAACAAGTACACCCTCCAAGGGTCAACAAGTCACATGTATCATGCCAAGTAAGCCATGTTTAATAAAATAACCACCCAAACATGTGCATCAAATCCCTCCTTTTCAAAATAAACAAATGCTCAAAGACCTTATACAACTTGCCAACTTTAAGTATGGGAGGTTTGTCATGGTGCCCTATTGGGCAGGTCATTCCCCAAGTCAAGGAGTGTTTCCCAGGAAGACCCTTTCTAAGTCATGTAAAAGAGTATGCGGTGGATGGGGGTATGAATTTTGGGCATGGGATTTATTGACATACAAAGGCTCATTTTGTCTCATTTATGGGTGCCTTTATAGAGGGTGTGTTGCATCCTCATTTGCAATGCAAAATTTTTCCAATCTCTTTATTTTCCATTAATTGATTATGGTCCAAATCATTGAGTGTTATGTGCAATGGAAACCAAGGAGCACCACAATTCCACTTGAATCTAAGAACACACAGAGTGTCATGTGCAAGGAAAGTAAAATACACTGCAAAATGCATTCCCTCAACAAGCGGGACATTTATTTAATTATGTGTTTTATTTTACATGTCCTTCATTTTTATGAAGAAGTGTTTCATTGCTCTATGGACCTTAGGGTGAGCATCTAGAGGATAATTTATGGCTCTTATATTTTTCCATCTACAACCCTTCTAGGCCTTTAGCTCCTTCTTCCCATGAAATTAGGTACAAGCCTTTCTTGGGGTCAATAAGATCAAAAAACCCAAAAGATGAGGAAATGAAGGGGAATAAGCATGGAAAGTGGTAAGTGTGGATGGGAATGGTAATGTGACCCTTCAATGAGACTCCCTAGTAGCAACCCTTTTCCTGAGGGTGACCCACTTACAAGGAAAACATGTCAACCACTAAGGTGAAATGAGGCAAAAGGCATAAATTCTAAGAAAACGTTTTCAAAATCAAGAAAGGAATGTTGCAACATGTTAAAATTATTTAATTATTAAAATGACACTTACCACAAGAATGGACTTGTTACCTCATGGAGCAATACATGTTGTCCTTTGCAGGGAAAGCTAGTGTGGTGGACATAGTTGTTGTCAATCGATGGTGATGTGTGGTGAGAGGAGGGGCTTTGTTTTCTCAACTGGATCTCGGCACTCCATGTCTTCAACCTACAAGCCTTGAGACATCATCTCCTTAGTCACCTCTAGTAATAGAGGGTAACATGGTTTTACATTCATGATTTCCCCTTGATTGAATTGACATATCCCGTGTGTTAGGATATCGTCAATCTCCCTTTCATATTGTGGTTCACTCTTAGTGGAATTGATGTGGCATTCACTTGGCATTAACATGTCATGTGACATGTTGACCCTTTACCCATTTCCTTCTCACCATTTGTCTTATCTATATTCACACGATCTTGATCTCAATATGGCGTGTCTACCTGACTCAACATTTGGGTATTTGGAATCTGCATGATATGCTTTGTTTCAATTTTTTGTCTCTAGGTATGAAACCCTCTCCAGTGATGGAACCATGAACCATGTGGAACCAAGCCTATTTTTTCCTATTTTGTATATATAATTTGTATAGTTTTATTAGTTTTATTAGTTTTATTTTAATTTTTAATTTTTGTTATTTAATTCCTTTTATATTTATTTATTTATTTTTATTTTAAATTTTGCATGGTTTTACAAATATACACATGGTTTTTAATTTCCCATGGTTTTTCCAAATCTACCCATCATTTTTCCAAACCTACCCATGGTTTTGAATTTCCCATTTATTCTAGGAATTATGTGGGGAAATCACTTTTGTTGGAATACTGAGAGGGGGGGTGAATCAGTATGAGCACGCTTTACCACTTTCAATCACAATATATAAACTTCAACTTTAACAACAATATATCATTTATGATTTCATTCAATATATCATGAGCATATAACCATAAGCAGTACCAATCAACAATATCACATCAAATGCACAATACACTAGAATTTACGTGGAAACAAAAATGGGAGAAAAAAATGGAATGCTTTCTTATATATATCAAAAATACATTCATAGGAAGCACCAAATGGAAGGAGGCACCAACCCCCTAGTTTATAGGAACCAACCTGAAGGAAGAACCAACACCTTGAATTCTCCAGCACCAACTGGAAGGAGGATACGACCCCCTGATTTATAGGAACTAACCTAAAGGAAGCACCAACTCCTTGAATTCTTTGGCACCAACCAGAAGGAGGATACAAACCCCTTTCCTTGCCTCGTCCTACCACCCTGAAATATAAGTGTAGACTCACTGTCACTACCACTGATCAACTTGAAACTACCATTTTCACTGATACATCAACCAATCTATCACTATCACATGAACCAACTTGTCACTATTATATCAACCAACCTATCCCTATCATTGTCACGTCAACTGACATGTCACTGTCACTGTTGCAGATATACCATCATCAACCAACTATAACCATATCCACTCACATGGATACCAAAACCATCGCCATAACATGTACCATATCATGTACATCAACCTATACCATACCATGTACATCAACCATGCACATTATCATCAATCGTGTGCATTAACCATGTACCAAAACTTATACCATACCATGTACATCAACCTGTACCATGTATCCAGAATGTGCCAATGTCTCAAAAATATGCCTCAAGCATGTGATAACATCACCATGACATATACCAAAACAGATACCAATATATCCAAGATATACTTCTAACAATGTATCATATCATCACAAAGGTGTACCATATCATGTACCATCATCATCAATACATGACTCAAGCATGTACCATAAACATAACCCTCAATAACACATGTAAAACATACCTATGATCATGTAGCATACTTGATACACAAAATTACATACATGTAGCGCTTCCTCAACTTCAGCAACAAGAAAATAACATCTTCATCAAACTTTACCTCAATCTTGTGGGATTAGTTTTGGATTAGTCACAAACCCTAAATTTAAACAAGAATTACTCCATACATGTAATGAATTAAGGTCTGAAACTATAACCACAGATACTTTGAGATATTTCTTCCATCTCCTCAAAATTGTAGGGTCTAAAACTTCTCAGAATAGAAGTTATAGCGAAAATGACAGACCATGATGAATTCTTTCCTATTCTGGAGAGTGAACTTGTACAACATGCCACATGATCAATATTTGATATCTAATTTTGAAACTATCACACATGATAATATAGACTGTTATATTTCCACTTAAATTGGTCTCACATAATTTGGATCCTTTATGAAGAAGTTATGGTTGTTTTACCCAGAACACCTGTTTGAGACTAGTTTCAGGACTAGTCAAAAACCCCATCTTCCACAAAGTGTATCGCAAAAAGTACAATGACCCAAAAGATGAAATTTTTACCACATATATATTGAGATGTCTTCTCAACCTTCTCCAATTTTCACTATCTGAATCATTCTAGAAAAAATGTTATAGCAATAATGGTAATATGACCTTTAAATAGCATACCTTAGAACACATCATCACAAGACTTCATCCTCCCTTGGAATTTCCCTCTTCTTTACTTCATCTTCCCTCTGAAATTAACCTTAGATCTCCTTCTTTGCCTAAAATAAGAATCACTTACTCACACATAACATGTTCAATAGAATGTGTGTGCGAATGTACTTATGAGTGACTTCTTGAAATGTATACATACATTTTCTAAGTAACCTCTTTCCTTAACTTTAGGGCTTCTTGAACTTTCTGGTTACAACCACTTTACCCTTTCATTAATGAATTGCAACCAATTAGGGGATTATTAACCCATATTCGCGGCTGCCAACTTCATGACCACATAAGTCCTCAACCGTGAGGAACTATGTGATGTTCGACCTATAGTTGGAAACGACATGACAAGGACTATCCATCTATGGGTGTGTTACATGCATTTACATTGTCCTTCATGTCCTTATTCCTCAAACAACTTCGGGTCTCATGACCACACCTATGGGTTTCATGTAGAATTTTTCAAAGTGTCTTCCCATGAGGGCCATGCTTAGAGTTGTGCCATAAAGGGGCCACTTTAGAGACTTCTCCAAATACACCCATCACATATGTTGACATCAATGACAACCGCTACTTGTTGACATCAATGACAACCAACTGTCCAACAACATCAATGACAACCAACTGTCCAACAACTTTTTACACTGAGGATTGAATTTACCTTACGTGCATTTTCTAGAAAAAGACCTAAGTCCCCAATTTGTATCTCTTTATTTATGTTGGGATATTTTTTATTGTTTTTCTTAAATTCCCGATAGAATTGGATACACTTTGATTTTTCATTTTATATGTATGTATGTAGATTCATTTTAATTTATTATTTCATTTTAATTTTATTTTTTATGCATTTATCCCAAAGTTCCAAATTGTAGTTTATATTTCTTCGATATTTTTCTATTTTATTTTAGTTTAATACTTTTTATTATTATTTTATTTTATTTTATTTACCTTTTTATTTTATTACTTTTCCCCCACAAATCCTATCAAACTTTACTATTCAGGATTTCCCCCTTAGGACATGCTTACCACATTTTCCGAAATCCTATAGTTTCCAAAGACTCGTCCTCCTTAGAATACTTTATTATTATTTCAGGCTTCTCCCCTTTCAAATCGAAATTTTACCATTCGAGAATTTCCCCATCAAACTTTACCCTTAGGCACATTTTCGTATTTTTCAAAACCCTTCCTCCTGAACCACCTTTGGAAATTCACCCATCGGAAACTTACCTATCAATAATTTACCTTAGGTTTCCTCCCAAACCACTTTTGAAAATTCACCCATCAGAAACTGACCTTTCGGGACTCTGTATCAGAGGTTTTACTTTGGGGTTTTCATGCTTCATGAATTTTGGATTTAGATTGACTTTTAGAATTTTTTATTTTTCGGACATGATATAAGGTTATTTTATTAATTTTCTATTTTACTTTGGTTTACAGGAAAAATATCTACGTGGGCTCAAGGTTCGATGTCTATCCTAGCTTCACACACAATTTACTAAGCTTGGGGAAAACATTATAAACTACTCACACTCAATCCATCCAATGCATGTTGGATAATTATTTAGGGTTGAAGATCAACACGTCAGATCAATCCCATGTGCATATCAATGATTGTTGAGCGTCGACTTCCAACAACCATAACTCATGATGCATGAAGCCAAATTAGGAAAGAGTAGGATTGTTGGAAATCTATCAAAGAGGAGAACATGTTAGAAGAGGAGTTCAAGTTGGATCAGCAAAATAAATTCCCAAAAAATTCAAGGAAAAAGAAGGCATGAATTTGATTAAAAAATGGATTATGCAATGTTTAGTAAACTGTATCTCGAGTTTCAAGCGAACAAATTAGGCGTGAGATGGACCATTGAAAATATGGAGAAAAGAACAATGTGTTGGTAGGATCCCTTTTTACCGATTAATAATAGAAAACACCCAAAAAATTTGAAGAGAAAAGAAGAAGAGATAGCGGAATAGAGTTGGATAAATATTCAATGATTATGAATCAGGCTTCCTATAACGAGAATTTGACAACTTTAAGAGTCTTATTAAGTTTTGAATGTATTGTTCATATATTTATTAATGAAAATGTAAGGGAAATTCAAATTGTATGATAAGAAAACAAAAGGAGATGAAACGAAAATTAGTAACTAGAAAACAAAAGGAGATG
>JASDQU010012045.1:140966-164035 GCA_032191745.1 Picea mariana
AAAGAGATGAAACGAAAAGTTGTAACTAAAAAAATTGAACAGTTATAGAAACTGAAGAGTCTCTCTTATTTTATAAAAGAGAACATGTTGTATGAAAATATGGAAATTTTCCCATTGTAGCTTCAAATTGTATTATTATCTCTAATCCAATAAAGAGAAGAAGGCATTTGGGGATCATAAATGTTTGCGACTTTCTATGGGACTAATATACATGTGGTGTTGTTTCATGAGTTTCTTGAATGATTTGTTATACAAACTATTTTTGTACTCATTATTTAACATGCTTATGAATTTATGATTTCTAATGGATACAGTGGTAATTTTATAGGCTAGATCTGCAACTATTTGTGATTCGACATATAGATTTATTGTTTTAATGTATTACTGATTGACATGACTATTTCTATAGTCTGTAATACCATTTTATGTTGCGTCTATTTATTAGAACTGCTCCTGCAGTATAGGTTAGAAATAGACAAAATAGATAGTTTGTATTTGTTTTAATTAGATTAGATTTAGAATTAATTAGAATTCTTTGGGGGACAATTTACTATTTTTCCCTTTTCCTTCTTTTAATTCGTAATGGCAACCAGGCCCACATACTATTTGGATTTTTCCATCCCAAATGAGAGTGAGTCTAATTGGGACTTTCCCTCAAGCATTTTCCCTTACCTGCTTGACTGGCCATTTGGACATGTCAATAGAAATGGCACTAGAAGGAGGGCCAAATGACAAGTTGAGCCTGTAGAGTCTTCTCTTGTTAATTTTTATTTATTTATTAATGGCTCCTTCCCTAATCCATTTATGGAGATGCATTTATGTTTCTGTCTATTCTCTAATTTTTTCATGAAGGTTATGTCTATTCTCTTCTTTTGAATACTTTTGATAGAAAAAAAATAAATCTTTTGAATCTAGGCTTTTCTTCTTCTATTCTCTTCTTTTGAAGACTTTTCTTTAAGGTTGTGTCTATTCTCTAATTTTTTCATTTTTATGATATGCCCCTAGTCAAAAATTCACTTCTAATTTTGATTTATATTTCTAATGAACGAGATCAGCCAATGATTGAAGAAATTGAATCATGCCTTGATGCTAGTTACGTGGTGATTTGGATTTACATGAAAAATTTGAAGATATTAACGACTTGGTTGAAAAAAATACATTTGGAATTCTCTTTACCCCGAAGGATATAGATCAGATACGATATTCTTTTTCGGAAGAAGCATATGTATCGTCTCATCATTCCATTCCCCCATTTTTTCTCAGTGACGACAAAGAACCCTCTTGTATAATAAATTTGAGTTCATGTTTTTTTCAAGCTGACTCAAAGGAATTTTTTTCTATTGATAATGAGACACTTTGGGTGACACCGATGGTTATGTCAGGTTCTCATTGTCCTATTCTGTCTTTTCCATCACAGGAAGTGGAGGAGGAAACTATGGAGAATCATGAAGAAAGTTGTCATGAGCCTATAGATATGACAACTACCTCAGTAATGGAATAGATTGAATCTAATTTAGATGCTCGTGTTTGTGGTGTAGAACATTCTCCCCTTGGTTTTAGTAAAGAGATACAATAAAAACTTCTTAGGGTCACCACCTCTGACCATATTGTTTATTATATCCTTGAGATCATTATTGAACCCTCTTGTTTTCAAAGTTATAATGATTTTCTCTTATCTTTTCTTTCTAACCATGAACATCAACATGTCTTGGATATCATTTTATGTTCATATTTTCCAAAGGAGAAAGACAAGAATGCTTATCAATTAATTTAAGAATAAAATTTGGGCACACAAAACATGACACTTGAGACTCTCATTTGTCTAAGAGATAAGGAAGTGTCATGTTTTGTCAATTGATAAAGAAGTCTAATAGAGACAAAATAATTCTAATCAGTTAACTCAAGGAGAAGAAATACGTACACAATACATAGAATATTCAGAACAACAATTGACATCTTGCTCAGAAAAGAGAGAAAGTGGTGACTATGAAATGATTCCTAGCACGGATTCTACCAATTCTCAATAAAAACCGATCATTTATATTCTTACTGAAGAAGTGATACTATTCAAAGAGATTACCTTTGAAAATATTTCTCCTAATAGAGAGGCATTTCATTTTCTTAATTCTTCTACTTATTATTCTTTGTACCTTGATCATTTTGATGGTTGTGTTGTGAATGAAACTATTTAGGACCATTTTTAAACTCATGATACATGGCCAAATTTTAGTAAAGTACAAGATGATGGTAATATACATGTAGAAGATAGAGGGGATAAGTCCTCTTCCCTTGAATTTGTTAACTTACTGCCTTAACAACATTTTACATGGAATGAAGGAAATACTAGAGAAGAGGTATATTATACTTTGCCTTCTTTTAAGTCTACTGCATTTTTTTTATTAATAGAGAATTTTTTTGTACAAGTAGCCAATTAGTTGAGATATCTTATATTAGTGGTCGCCACCATAGTCTTAATGATATGCCTTATGCCATGAGGGAGAATGTTCCATGTATAGTATTAAATCCCACTAATTTGTCCCAAGTTGTTGGTTATTTGAAGTATGAGTCCAGGAAGGCTTGCCAAGATAATGAGGCACTTTGGTCTAGACCGATGGTTATGTCAAGTCCTCATTATTTTGTCTTGTATTATGAAAGTAACAATTATATCTGCACGATCAAAAACTCATGGTAGTTTCATATATAGTTCTCTGAAGGTATGCTACTCTCCCGTGAAGTCCCCCCACCAATTTTATGATGATCATTGTAGATTTTATAATAGAATTGAGGCATGGTTGGAGGGATCTTGTGTTGGACATGGTGTTTCCATTGATGTCAAAGGAGATCAATATTCTCAATATTGGACATAATTTTATGAAGTTGACACTGATGTCAAAGAGGGTATGTGATGTTGGTATTGACATTGATGCAAAGAGATCAACATTATGGTCAACATCATCAAAATTGTGCATATGATATTGTCAAATGCATGCATTGTCTAAACAATGATTATTTATGGATACTAAATTTGTCCTATATAAATACAAAGGGGAAAGATCAAAACCTGCTGCTAAATAAAATGTGTAAAGGGTCTGGTATGACAGTCTCTATTATACTTCTTTATCTTTGACTTGGATAACTTCGATTTGCATTTCCTTCGACTTTGACTTGAATAAATTCCACTTGGATTGCCTTCGACTTCGACTTGGATAACTTCAACCTGCATTTCCTCCGACTTCAACTTGGATAAATTTGACTTACATTTCCTTTGACTTCGACATGCATTGCCTTCGAATTCAACTTGCATTTCTTGACTCTTGGTCGACTCGATTTTAGTTAACTTAATTTTCCTTGATCCGACTTGCATTTTGGCCGACTCAATTTTCCCATTTCAACTTCTGGGTGGTCGACTCTATTTATTTTCTGACTCAAATTTGGTCAAATTATTTTACCTTGATCCAACTTGCTGACTCATTTTTCCATTTCGACTTTCAGGTGTCAACTCTATTTTATTTTCTGAATTGACTTGTGGCTTGAGTGGTCAAGATTTTCCCATCATATAAACAACTAGAATTATAATTGTTTTAAACAGAGAATTCCATGTTGGTGAGACGAATAGGATATAAGCCTCATGTTTATGGATCATACATGTTGATCATCGATGATCCAAAAAATACAATATGCCCAGAGTAACTGTAGAGGAAAAATTATTGGATGGTTGAGGCCGACAATCAATGAAATCATAAATACTATGGATCGACAATGGACAATGAATATTGATCGTGGATTGTTGGATCAATATGGAAGTGTGAGACCAAAATAAGAAGAGTCAATCCATAACTTAGATCGACTCATAAAGACTAAAAATATGATTAAAGATAATTAACACCTCGGGATCAGGGTTTGTTCAAAGAACTGTTACAAAAACAATAAACCGTTTTTAGCACCTAGATATACCATTAATGATGAACAACTTACAAGGGATTTGAATTCTTTTGAATTAAAGACAAAAATTTTAATGACAAAATGTTAACATTATTATTAAATTAAATGAAGAGGTGCATTGGTTCATACAAAGAGACACAATGTTTCAAATTCGTACATGTTGGAATATTATATAAACATAAAGGTATAATGGAAGGAGAGTGTCTATGTGGTCTAATTCAGAAGATAAAAAACAAAAGCAAAGTCCAAGGAAGTATATGAAACCTGAAACATACACATGAAGTGAGAGTGGAAGGGAGGAGCAAGGGAGGATTGGATTTCTCTACAGGTTGAATCCCAAAATAAGGGAGTTGGTGCTTCCTCAAGTTGGTGCTTGAAAACAAGGGAGTTGTTTCTTTCTTAAGTTGGTGCTTGAAAACAAGGGAATTGGTGCTTCCTCAAGTTGGTGCTTGAAAATAGGGAGTTGGTGCTTCCTAGAGTTGGTGCTCTAAACAAGGGATTGGTGTCTCCTTGATTTGGTGCTCAAAAGAAGAGAGATTGGTGTCACCTACACATTGTAACTCGTGCTTTTGTTATTATTATATTTAATTTCTGTTTTTAGTACATTATTGTTGATCAATTGTTTTGATTAATAAGTTTAATAATTAATTATTATTAAAAATATTCAAAAAGAAACAACACTGATTCACCTCCCCCCTCTCAGTATTGGCCAATATTTCAACAATTGGTATCAGAGCAGTTTCCTTCACCACAGTCTAACCACTTGAAGGAATATTATGAGAAATCCAATGGATCAACAAGAAGGAATGTCATCCAACAAAGCACCATTGTTCAAAGGAAATGATTATACATTTTGGAGTATAAGGATGAAAAGTTATGTGATGGCTCTTGTATGTGATGTTTGGATATCCATGGTAAATGGTTACACTGCACCAACTACTGCACCTTCAAATGCTACTGCAAAGAAACTCTGCAATGATAATTCAAGGGTTGTTAATGCAATTCTGGGTGGATTAGCAAACCCCATATTTGTAAAAGTGATGCATTGTAAATCAGAAAAAGAAATTTGGGACAAAATTAAAGTCATGTATGAAGGAGATGGCAAAGTTAAGCAAGAAAAACTTCAAACATACAGAGTTCAGTTTGAGAGTTTGAAGATGAAAGTGGAAGAAAACATTGTAAGACTTTTTCAAAGAGTGGATGAAATAGTCAATTCAATCAGAGCATTGGGAGAAGAGCTAAAATACAACATTATTGTCCAAAAGGTGTTGAGATCATTACCAATGAGATATGATACCAAGGTATATACCATGTAATATTGATAACACCTTGAAAACCTTATAATGGATGAACTTCATGGGACTCTTATAGCCTATGAAATGAGAACTGAGAAAGAAAATTCATCGAAAAAGGAAACAACCTTCAAAGAATCAAAAGAAAAAAAGAACCATGAGCATGTGCCAAATGAAAATCACTCAGACATATCAAATGAAGAAGAGGCCAACTTTATAAGGAAACTCAAGAAAGGGTCTGGAAAATACAAAGGGAAATTACCTTTCAAATGCTTTAGTTGTGGAAAAATTGGACACTTTGCTAATAAATGTCTCTATCCCAAACAAGAGGATAATGATGATGAAGAAGCTTACAATCAGAAAGACCATAAAAAGGATAAAAGCTAATACAAAAATAAATTCTACAAGAAAAATAAAAACTTCTACTCCAAAGAAGATATTAGTTGATCTGACATGAATGAAGATGAAGAGTCGGAACATCTATTTATCGGTATACAAAACCCAAGATAATATTTCTAAAAATAATTTTGAGATTGAGGAAAACTTTGAGGTTGAAGGATAAGTAGACTTAGAAGCATAACTAATCAGTTCTTTGGATGAACTTAGAAAGTATAAAAAGAAGAACAATTTACTAAGGGGACAACTGCTATAATTTGAATAAGCACAACAATTAAGAGAAAAGAAAGTTTCAAAAACCATCAAAGAATCAGAGAAAATCATCATTGATATGAAGACTCAAATTCAAGAAGCCACGAGAAATGAGGAAGTCTTGAGTAAACAATTCAATGAAAAATAAACAAATTGTAAGAAGCTAGAGACTGAAATTGTTCAACTAACGAGGGAACTTGAGAAAGGAAACAACCAAACAAGATTTGAAAATAGTTCAAGAATCTTGAATGACATTCTTAATATTCAAAGATCACCAAACAATAAGAAAATACTTGGATATGATCAAGATTCAACCTCTACAAAATAGAATAATGGAAAACAACCAATCAGTTATGCAGATGCTTTTAGAAGCCACTTAAAAGTGAAAGATAACAAGGGGAAGATGGTACCATTAAAGATTGTTCCTAATAAACAAAAATCAGCACCCCCTACAAAAGAAAATGAGAGCAAAAAGAATACAGTGACTAGAAGGACTCCCTCTAATAGATATCAACATATCTTCCTTGGATATTGCTACCCTTGCAATAATTTTGGACATAAATAAGTACAGTGTAAAGCCTATAGAAAGTACAATCCTAAAAATGTCCAAAGATATAAGAACAACAAGAATAATGTAGATAAAAGAAACTATAATTCATTCTCTCCTTTACAAGATTGCAATGTTGAATGTCACAAGTGCAACAATTATGGTCATAAAGCTAGGGAATATATATTTCCAATGCAATCCTTGAGGACAAGTATTCCCAAAAATAAAGATAAAAATATATGGAAAGAAAAACATGTGGAAGAAAAGGTAACATAATGTAAAGTATCTTTGCATTCCAAGAACAAAAAGTGTCAATGGTATATTGACAGTGGATTCTCTAAGCATATGATAGGAGATAAAATAAAATTTCTCAATATGATAAAGAAGTAAAAAGGAAGTGTCACATTTGGAGATAATGTATCTACCAAAATACTTGGAAAAGGCACAGTCACTTTGGGAAAAAAGAAAAATAAAGCATAAAATGTGCTACTAATTGAAAATATAAAGCCTAATCTTCTAAGTGTAATCAAAACTTGTGATCAAGAACATATACTCATTTTTCACTCTTAGAAATATGAAATCAAGAAGGGAGGATCAGGAAAATTAGTAGCTATTGCACCAAGAACCTCAAGTAATGTATATATTTTAGATATTGAATAAGAACAAGAAGAATGCTACTTGAGTCAAGTAGATGAAAGATGGATATGAAAAAAAGAATGGGACACTTGAGCTTTGACAATATGATCAAATCTAGTAGAAAGGAAGTAGTGAAGGACATGCCAAAGTTTATAAAATCTTCAGACCCTTTTTGTAAGCATTGCCAACTTAGCAAACAGACGAGAGTCAGATTCAAGAAAAAATAATACTCTGCATCAATACCCTTAAATATTGTTCACATTGATCTCTGTGGACCTACTAGGACTAGAATTATACAAGGGTAACATTACTTCATTTTGATTATTGATGACTATACAAGGATGACCTAGGTGTACTTCCTCAAAGAAAAATTAGAGCCATTAAGGAATTCAAAGCTTATGTGGAGAATGAGACAGATCTCAAGATCAAATGTCCGAGATCAGAAAATTGAGGGGAATTTACCTCTAAATAATTCAATAAATTTTGTGAAGATCATGGAATCAAGAGACAATTTTCAGCTCCAAGAACCCCTCAACAGAACTGATTTGTTCAAAGGAAAAACAAAATTGTTCAAGAGGATGCAAGAACAATGTTGAATGAAGCCAAACTTCCAGATAAGTTTTGGAGAGATGCAATATATACAACAGTTCACATACTCAACCAAGCACAACTTAGATTTAACCATGACAAGACACCTTATGAGTTATGGTTTGGCAGACCAACATCAGTCAAACACTTCAAAGTCTTTGGGAGAAAATGCTATATTAAGAGGGATGATGATAACCTAGGAAAATTTGATTCCAGATCAGATGAGGGGATATTTCTTGGTTACTCACCCAACAAAAATGATTACAGATGATATAATCTAAGATTTCACAAAATAGTGGAAAGTGCAAATGTAAAATTAGATGATCTAAAATTGAGAAAAATCAAATCTCAAGATAAATAAAAAATTGATGAATGGAGAAGATCTGTTGATGATGAAGAATATGGTGAATCACAAAATGAAGAATATGTTGAAGAATTGCAAGAGAATGAACCACAAACTGATGAAGAAAAGGATGAGGAAGAAACACCCTTTCCAAAAGCTCCATAAAAAAGAATTCAAAAGAATCACCTTGAAAGCCAAATCATAGGGGATAAAAGTGTAGGAGTAGAAACTAGAAGAAAACTTACATTTGAATCAAAACAGACAACACTTTCTCTGGTAGAACCCAAATCATTTCCAGAAGCCAGCAAGAATGAAGATTGGATAAAAGCAATGAATGAAGAACTTGACCAAATAGAGAAAAATCAAACCTAGGAACTGGTCCCAAGACCAAAATAAAAATATGTGATATGGACCAAATGGATTTTCAAGAATAAACTTAATGAAAATAGATAGATTATAAAGAACAAAGCCAGATTAGTATGAAAGGGATATTCCCAAGTTGAAGGAATTGACTTTGAGGAGACATTTGCCCCAATGTAAAGATTATAAGCTATCATAATGTTTTTGGTATTTGCATGCTTCAAAAACTTCAAAATCTATCAGATGGATGTCAAGTCAACATTTCTAAATGGAACCTTAGAGGAAGAAGTCTATTTAGAACAACCTGAAGGATTTTAGTTGACAAAAAATCAATGTTATGTATGTAAACTAAAAGAGGCTTTGTATGGTCTTAAACAAGCTCCTAGAGCATGGTTCTCAAGGCTTGATAAATATCTACAACAACAAGGATATAAGAGAGGGGCTACTGACAACAACCTATATATCAAAATTGAAGAACAAAATATGATTGTTGTTGTGGTATATGTGGATGATATCATTTTTGGAAGTAATTTAACTATATTGAGAATACGGTTTGCTAAAAAAATGCAAAAACAATTTGAGATGTATATGCTAGGTGAACTAACATTCTTCTTGGGTTTACAAGTTACTCAAACAGACAAAGGGATATTCATATCCCAAACAAAATATATCAAAGAAATGATAAATAAATTTCAAATGGAATATTGCAAACCTATGAGCACTCCCATGGTTACAGGATGCAAACTAAGCTTAGATGATGATTCACCGAAGGTAGACCAAACTATGTACAGATCTATGGTTGGTAGCCTTTTATATGCAACAACAATAAGACCTGATATCATACAAGTTGTAGGACTAATAGGAAGATTTCAATCTGCACCTAAAGAGACTCATTTGAAGGCAACAAAAATGATATTCAGATATCTAAGAGCTACCTTGGATTTTGGATTTTGGTATCCAAAAAAAAAAAATATTTTACATTAAATGCATATACTGAAGTAGATTGGGTTGGTAGTGTGGATCATAGGAAGAGAACCAGTGGGGGAGAATTCTTCCTAGGAAAGTGTCTACTATCATGGCTAAGTAAGAAGCAAACATTTATAGAACTGTTAACAACAAAAGATGAATATATTGTTGCTACCCTGTTGCACTCAAGTAATTTGGATTAAACAAACCTTATAAGACCTACAAGTAAAGTATGATCATCCAATTATTCTTAATTGTGACAATACCAATGCTATAAACCTTCTAAGAATCCTATTATGCATTCTAAAACCAAACATATCCCAATTAAATACCATTTTTTGAGAGATCAAGTTTCTCAAAAGATAGCCAAAGTGGAATATGTTGATACTAAAGAACAGATTGCAGATATATTCACAAAACCTTTACTCAGGAGTAATTTTGAATACCTTAGATAGAAATTGGGGGTAATCTCCATATCTAATTGAATTGGACAAGATTCATCAAAGGAGGAGTACATGGACAGGGGAGTATAACCTCAAAGGAATCAAAGAAACATCCCTTTTGTCATTACTATCAAAGGGGGAGGAGAAACAGTAAAACCCAATTAAGAAATAAGGGGTTTTTTATTGTGTTTCCATCAATGCCAAAGGGGGAGAATGTTGCACATGGTGTTGGAATTGATGTCAAAGTAGATCAATATGCTCAATATTAGACATAATGTTATGAAGTTGACACTGATGTCAAAGAGCGTATGTGATGTTGGTATTGGAATTGATGCAAAGAGATCAATATTATGGTCATCATAATCAAAATTGTGCATATAATATTGTCAAAGGCATGCATTGTCTAATCAATGATTACTTATGGATACTAAATTTGTCCTATCTAAATGCAAAGGGGAAAGATCAAAATCTAGTGCTAAATAAAATGTGTAAAAGGGTCTGGTATGAGTCTCTATTAGACTTCTTGATCTTCGATTTGGATAACTTTGACTTGCATTTCCTTTGGCTTCGACTTGGATAACTTCGACTTTCATTGCCTTCGACTTCGACTTGGATAAATTCGACCTGCATTTCCTCTGACTTTGAATTGGATAACTTCGAATTGCATTGGATTCGACTTCAACTTGCATTTTCTTCGACTTTGACTTGCATTTCCTTCGACTTAGACTTGCATTTCTTGACTCTTGGTCGACTTGACTTCAGTCAACTTACTTTTCCTCGATCCGACTTGCATTTTGACCGACTCATTTTTCCCATTTCGACTTCCAGGTGGTCAACTCTATTTTATTTTCCGATTCAACTTTGGTGAACTTATTTTTCCTCGACCAAACTTGCATTTCGGCCGACTCATTTTTCCATTTCGACTTTCAGGTGGTCGGCTCTATTTTATTTTCCGACTCGACTTGTGGCTTGAGTGGTCAAGAATTTCCCTTCATATAAACAATCAGAATTATAATTGTTTTAAATAGAGAATTCTATGTTGGTGAAACAAATAGGCTATAATCCTTTGGTTTATAGATCAGACATATTGATCATCAATGATCAAGAAAATACAATATGCCCAAAGTAATTGTAGAGGAACAATTATTGGATGGCTGAGGTCGATAAACAATGAAATCATAAATACTATGGATTGGCAATGGACAAGGAAGATTGATCATAGATCATTGGATCAATATGGAAGTTTGAAACTAAAATAAGAAGAGTCAATCCATAACTTAGATCGACTCATAAAGGCTAAAAATATGATTAAAGATAATTAACACCTCGGGATGAGAGTTTGTTCAAAGAATTGTTACAACAACATTAAACCGTTTTTAACACCCAGATATTCCATTAATGATGAACAAATTACAAGGGATTTGAAGTCTTTTGAATTAAAGACAAAAATTTTAATGACAAAATGTTAGCATTATTATTAAATTAAATGAAGAGGTGTATTGGTTCATACAAAGAGACACAATGTTTCAAATTCATACTTGTTGGAATATTATATAAACGGAAAGGTATAATGGAAGGAGAGTGTCTCTGTGGTCTAATTTCGGAAGATAAAAAAATAGAAGCAAAGTTCAAGGAAGTATATGAAACCTGAAACATACACATGAAGTGAGGGTGGAAGGGAGGAGCAAGGGAGGATTGGAGTCCTCTACAGGTTGAAGCCTGAAACAAGGGAGTTGGTGCTTGAAAAAAAGGGAGTTGGTGCTTCCTCAAGATGGTGCTTGAAAACAAGGGAGTCGATGCTTCCTCAAGGTGATTCTTGAAAACAGGGAGTTGGTGCTTCCTAGAGTTGGTTCTCAAAAGAAGAGAGATTGGTGTCTCCTACACATTGTAACTTGTGCTTTTGTTATTATTATATTTAAAAAAAAAATCAGTACATTATTGTTGATCAATTGTTGTGATTAATAAGTTTAATAATTATTAATTATTTAAAATATTTAAAAAGAAGCAATATTGATTCACCCCCCCTCTTAGTATTGGCCAATATTTCAACATCTCATTCATCTAGTTTTCCCATGAATATTAATTGTGACACTTTTATTATGATGGATAGAGTTTGTAATGATTTAATTCTTCACATTTTTAGCCTACTACTACAATTTATGTTACTAATTATTAATGAACATGTGTTTGCGGGATTGGAGTTACATGAATGGCTACATTGACATTATGATGTCACATAGTTCATTATCAGCCAGTGTAATGTAGGATGGGAGTAGAATAGATTAAGCTAGTCCCTTTTCTTTGCATAGTTTTCCACTGTAGTTTACATTTTTTGGGTTTCAATAAATTCAGTTGTAAGAAATTATTTATTCTTATGAGTACGGATTTATATTTCTCTCTTCCAAGATGTACCCAATGAATAAAATCTTCAAAACTGATTTTTTAATAAATTACAATTGTAGGTTATTTTTCTTTTAGTTGATTAGAGTAATCTAATTTTGTTTATAGTCTCTAGCTAGTTTTTTGTTTTTTGCATTTTATTTAAAAAAAGACTTGTTGGATGGAAATAAAATGAATCTCATCAAGAAATGGAGTTGGATTGCTAACATTTTTCCTCGAACGCGTTTTTGTGCTGAATTATTTTCCACAAAGGGGAAAATTTTAGTTGTCATTCTCTGAAAGCTTTTAAGCTATGTATTTGCATTAATTTTCTGATTTTCCTCCATACCATTTCATTCTTGATTTTCCTGTAGTAATTATGTTATGGACAAATTATCATCTAATAGGGAAATGAAAAGGAATTTAAAAAAAAATGTTACTCACAATAGTTCCTTTTTGTTATGAAAATAAACACTTAAAAATTTCCAATTTGACATTTTTTTATTAAATGATTTCTAATTGGAAATATTTTTCTTAGATTGGGTTTCCTTTGAGTTTTGATCTTGTCATTCAGTACACAGTTAATCAAAGTTTCAAGATTAAAATTCTTTTCATCTCATATTACAACCATTCCAGTCCATTTTAATCCCTTTTGATGTTTATTTTATCATAGGTTTGGAGTTATGTCGACGGTTGCATCCCCCTTGAGAATTTTGTTAAATTATTTGCAGCTAGCATAGTTTTAGTGTAGACTAAGGATTGAAGAACTTCGATGAGTTTCCTTTCTAGTGTTTTTTTCAAACAGTTTTAGTTTTAATTTCTTTATTTATTTCTGCTTGTAGATAATTTTATTTTCTAAGTGTCAGCAATTTGAGGAAGAACTTTCTTATCAAGCTGTCAACTTGTTGAAAATTGGATTCTCTGTTATTTGTGTAGGTTGAAAAAATGGATTGAGTAACCAGCAACAAAAGACATTCTTCCCTATAGACTAGAAACATGTGTGGACAACTTAGGGAAGTGTTATTTTTGAACTTCTATGCATTGGATTACCTTGAACAATTTTCTATGTTGGGATTTCCTTGCAAAGATTTGTATGCTATTAATCTATGGAATTTATCAATCATGTCATTTATCAATTCAACAATGAATTAGAAACATGTCCTTGTTTCTATATCATATATGGTTTATGATATGCTCTCTGATATATATCTCATCAAAATATCTTTCAAAGAAATAATGTTTGGAGTCACTTTTGGCCAATGTGATTATCCTAATCTACCTCAATAACTATAATATTATATGCTTGCCTCATCATATTAAATTGTTGAAGTCATTTGAATATTTGGAATTAATAATCGTCTTTCATGGCAAGGAAAATTTGATACTTTGTTGAAAATTATCGAATGTAATTTCCGAGATTGAAAAACTTGGTGTTTACAAATGTCCAAGGGACTTATTCATGGTTGGGAGTCCAAAGAGGTTGAGTGTTGGTGAAATTTTTCATGTGAATGATTTAAAATATGTTTGGGTTGTGGTTTTCCATCAAACTTTGTTGTTGGGTTCCTAGAAATATGAAATTGTTTCACCAAATGAAAGGGAAATTTTATATATGTCGATCATATCAGAGAATTTTGCTGCAAATTATCCACTTGGTTATCAATTCTTTCAACCTTACTTATGTTTCCTTTTAGATTGTGAACTTCACCCTGGGAATCTCGCTATTGAGCCCATTAGCATCAAGAGTTGTTCTTAAACTGTTTTATGAACAAGCCCAGTACCCATCAGAATATAAATGGTTAAAACGGGTTTATACTTGAGTGGATCGGCAAGACTGAGTAAGAAAGGGAGAGGGAAACAAAATGTCCGCAGAGGCATTCCATTGGGAATGGAGTCATAACATCCTACAAATCAAAGGCAATTAAACTGTATACTAGATAAAGGTTTTATATAATTATGGGTAAAAGCATAGAGAATATGAAAAAATGTAGAACATCCATCATACAAAGATCATTTCTACAAACAGATTAAAGATTGCTTAAACAATAAACAATGATTAATGGGAAAGCTATAGTAGATCCTCTGTTGTTCATGAATCCATCAATCAATGGAAGTTATGATAATCAAAACCTACAATATATTCAAGCAAGAGGATGACAAGAGAAATGGAAAACAAAGAATACAATATGACAAACAACTCTCATGAATATTTAATGGCAGAAATGTTGATTACAAGCAGGCCCTCAAGCTTACAAATAAGTAGCTAAATTGCTCCTCCAACTCTCTCCTCTCTTGGATCATGAATCCAACCCTTTCCTCAACAAAACCACTGCTATCTATAGTGTATCAATCCTTCCTACTCAAAAGGGGTCAAATCCCAAGTGGTTACATTGGATTCCCTTTTCTCTAGGAGCTGATACAACAAGGTGAAACAAAAAATCCACCAAGCTCCTACTTTTTTGGATCTTGTCTATTGTGATAAATGTTTTTTTGAAAAAGGTCATGTTGCTTGATCTAGTGATAGAACAGATGTCCCTCATGTCCAACTACCTCCTATGAAAAAAATTTATCCCCCTCAGACAAGTGGCAGCCCTCCTATAGCTCGGATTTATCAAATTGTTATAGTTTGCAGCACAATTTCAAGATTCGGTGCAAACTTTCCTGTAGATGATTATTTCAACTTTTATCCCAAACAACGAACTGGGTTGGAATGATTTTTTCTCAGAAAGTCCATGATAGTATGATTCATCTCCAAAAAAAAATTCAGAAGAACCCAAATTGACATTTAAAATTTATGATGAAAAAATGACTCTCTTGTGTACTAATTCGCTACAAATTGTCCTAAAATTACCAGTTCGTAGCACCTTTGATAACACGTGCTATGAACTTTCCTGTATGTGCGTTTTTACATTCAAAATTTATTTCAACTTTTAAAACTTGCACAACAAGATGGGAAATCCTTCTAGAACCTGTTATAATCTTCTGGAACATGAAGTAACCTTTTTTAGAAGTCATATGAATATGGTAACCTCGGTTTAAGATAAAAATCATCACTCGGGTTATAAGTATGTGCAATAAAGTGAACCATGGAAAAATGATGCTATTGTAAACATAATATTTTGTATTGATCTTTTCCTGGTGCTTCTTCTAGTAGACACACGAGCTAACATATCCAAATTCCTTTTTCTACCTCAGGATGTCCTCTTTGCATTTTTTTCACAAAAAATTATGCAACCCACTCTCTGGAATGCTTCCTTGGAAAATGGTTCAGAATTTATAAGTTGCATGTCATGTGGTTCATCCTTGACAATTTCTCCCCCTTTGTAAAACTTATTACCTTACTCATTGTCCATGATAGCTTGTTTTGAAAACCCTTTACCCTCTTATAATAGCTTGTTATTAGATATATGATAAAAACAAGAAAATAAGGTTTTTGATAGAAATGGCTCAACTTAGGGTTTACTTGAATAAAATATTCATGCACAGCAATAGTGTGAGGATGAACATGTTGCAAGTAGGAGGTGAGAAGAAAAGAACAGAATCCCAAATTGAATGAGGCTACAGTCAGGTAAAATTTGTAGCTACTTTGTATAAAACAAAGGGTTCACAACACACGATGGAGTTCACAGCACAAGTTCGCAGCGCACAATTTGGACTAGGTTTTATGACATGTTTGCAAAAATTCACATGTATGAAGGGGAAAATGACTTTAAAAATTTTAAACCTCGGACATGGGTGAAGCATTGTCAAGGAGCATTTGGTCTAGTCAGAAAACAAAGGGTTCACAGCACATAGTTTGTAGCATCATGAAAATATAATGGATAAGGTTATTGTTGCAAGAGGTAGTTGCAAAGTGATATTTTTGGTATAACATAACAAATTGAAGATTGCCAAAGTTTAGGATACCAATATTGTAGGTTTTGATTATTGCAAAGAGTTTGCAACACAAAAAATATGTAACAGTTTGTGGCGCAGAAAAAATGACAACAATTGTATCCAATACAATCAACCTTCAGACATCGCACAATCACAAAAAGAGGTACCTGGTATATCTAAAACTTTAGTTGGTGTCTCACAAACTAGACTGGGACTTTGTTGGAATCATTCCATCCTCTTTCATCTGCTACAGCCAGTTCACAAGTCCATATTTCAAACCAATTGGTAGCATGCTTCATTCAAATTGATAGACCTGCTTCTTGAAACCAACTTAAAGAAAATGATGCATTAAAAGCACTGAAAACAATGAGATATCCCTTGACACATTTCCAAGGTATAATGATGTGTGATTAGTGCATGAGGTACTTTCTTGATACGTTGTGAAATTTCAGGTGAGTTTGCAGCAAGTCGAGTTAACACTTGATTTGACCCTCAAATAGTTGAAAATGACATAAGGAGTCTTTTGTACATCCCTTTGAGACAAGACACATGATAATGATAAGTTTAATACCAAGGGTGTGACCAATGTTGACCCCTATTTCTTTCATGATGATGAACACTATCATGACACCAAGACTCTTACATGGACTAAGGTCAGAATTTTTTACTCTTGAACATTTCATGTGCTAACAAAGCCTTATTTAAAATGGTTGACCTATCCTTCCCAACTTGTTTCCTGAACTTTCATTGAAAATACTTTTTTGAGAATGTTCATGAAGTGTCCCATGTTGTTGCGATTACAAGCCTATATTTCAAGGCAATTCTTCCTGTAATGACTAACATAGCTTTCTCTTAATTTTTTTTCCTTAGGTTAGTTTATTTTATTTATTTATTTTTAATATGTACATAATTTTACTCCCTTATTTGCTCAATTTTTCAATCATGGTAGTGGGTTCATTTTCTTACACCATCAGGGGTGAATGATACAATCATTGGGTGATGTGGACAATAATCAAAATGGCAGTGAATATCTTGGTGAAAAATATCAATACAATTCTTGAGTTTGAGTATTTGTCGTCTTCAAAACCTTATTTCACTAAGATCTTATCCATGGAAATAATCTCAAAGGGGTGAATTCCTGAATTTTTCCAATTCTTTATCCTTGGGGATTTCAAGAATCCAAATTTTTGTCACCAGAAAATCTCAAATTTGTTGGAACAAGAAGCTTGATTGGATATTGATTTTCTTGATCACTATTCATCACAATCTTTCTTACTTTGGTTTATAGATTATGTATTAGTCATGAACATCATTCTTGCTTGGTTTTAGCTTGTGTGAAAATTTTATTTGATGAATATTTTACCCTTATTTCAATTTCTGGAGTTGAAATGTAAATTTTTGTGTAAATATTATTCATACTTTGTTGTTGTCCTAGATTTATTCCATGTTGTTGGGTTTCTTTCTTATTTTTCAGCCGGTTTCATTTTATTTTGATGATTGACATTTTCATTTTTAGGTTTCTTTTAGTTTCTTTTTATTTTCTTTTCATAATTTGGTTAGCTTCAACTCTTGCTTTCCATTTGTACAAGTTATTTTCATCTTTCAATTTGATTGTCGATATTTACTTGGTTGTTTTGACTCCCTCATCTAGAATGAGGATTAATTTTTTAGTTTGAATGTGGGGCAAGTCCAACTCTAGTTATATACTGAAGACATTCTTACAATCCTTGGAATACGGGGGTTTCTCTATCTGAAAAACATTCACAAAATTCTTAGTTGTGGTAGAACACATGTGCATACTAAGCATACCACAATAATCCATAAGTAGAGGAAAGTGTCTATCTGTATTTTTATTTGAGCTCCATCCACCTCACATTAATTAGTTGACTAATACTATGATGTTTCTTGGGGAGACCTGTGGGTTAAACTCAAAAACACAACATCTACTCAGCAAATCAAAGAAACTCTTGTATCACCCTACTTCCTTCACACCCTATTTGCATTTACCATATCTATATACAAATCTAAAAGGGTGAGCATAATTTGAAATAAAAAGGAAGTTGAAAGAACTATTAATAGTGTGGCAAGTACAAGTAAACCTATTGGGGATATGGATTCTTGCTGGCAGCGGGGTTATGATTGTATGGTACTGAGATGACTTCGATGGGGCTATGGATGCTCATTGGTAGCGAAGCAATGCTGGGAAAAGAGAGATGAGGAACACACTTATGTAGATGTCTACATGTTATAAAAATTAAAAACCCCTGGTTAAACCAAAGCCAATCAAAAGTTTATATCCATTTAAAGTATTTACCTCACTAATTTGTTCTTTGAAAAATGTATGTTAGATGGAAAGCACTTGAAATATTGGGTTATATCTTTTAGAAATTTGGTATCATTATGGTACCCATGACTATTGGAAAATTGTTTGTAGTTTTATGGGATTATCCTTAACACTCATATCTGAAGTAAAGGCCCTAAAGTTCCGTCGGCATAGATAATTGATTCTTCTAGTGTGTTTCCATTTGTTGTGGCCACAACAACCCCCCTTTCATTTAGATTTTATAAGAAAAAGAAGAGCCCCCCCTTACTAAAATTTGAGATCTAATGCCTAATCCACTACTTATTTTAGCCTATTGATTATTCTTTACCTACATTAAGTGAGTTGGGGGTTTAAGACATTTATTGATGATTTATCCTTGGGGATGTTTGTCACAATTGATAATCTCATTGATTTTGTATTTTCATATTTTATTCGTTACACTTTTGATTTATGATGCTTCTTCTTTGACCTTTTTTTGATGAGATTGATAGGTTGTCTTTTGAGCCTTTACATTAATTAGTTTTAAGTGATTTGAATATATTACTGATCTTATTTGAATGCAAGGCTTGATGCTCCATCTTATGCCTTGAATGAGTATTTCTTTTAAGGACTTCCTGAATTCTTATGCTTCGGTCTGAAATGTCATTCCATGGAATCATTGAGAAGTATATGGTTGGCTTGAATGAAGAACATATTGATATTTTTTAATTCTTGTGCATTGTACCTAAGGAATTCATTTTTTTAATTTCCTATTTGAACAAACCTTTCTTTTAGCTCTTTTTCATTTAATGAGTAAAATGGTGATGAGAAGGAATATAAATTTTATAATGTACTAGAAAGTATCTCCTTCCTTGTGTAACGAATTTTATTATTGTCGTCATTGCAGGAACATGGTTGCCAAGTCACTTTCTTACTATATTTTTCTATTGTTTCAAGTCCTCAAGAAGATCATGCCTAAGTAGGAGATCATATACATTTGGTCACAGAAGATCAAACACTCAAGAGAAGAGCCTCCAACTGATAAAAAGAGGTGGCAACCTCAAGTGTGCCTTGGGAAACCCCATATTTCTCTACTTGACCATTTCAACCTTGAAACGCATTTGGGAATCCCTTGATCTTTTCATCTTGGCCAAGATTCTCTCTAATTAAGATCTTGATCCTTATTAACCTCAGCATTCAAAATTGAGCCTTGTCTTTCCCAAACCCTGAAGGAAATTGCCTTTATCATCGTATACATTATTTTGTATTTTAACTTCCTTTCCAAGGCCTGAGTGTTATTGTATTTTACTATTTTTCCAAGAACCTGATCCATGGTTGGAACCTTTACCCTCGTATGGAACCTTCATCCTTATTGGGAACCATGACCATTGGACTTATCTTATCATACTCTCCCCATCGGGGAGATGCTTTACCATTTTCTCACATTTCTCCTTGAGATTCGAAGACCGCAAGGCTATCAGACCCACCTATTCAAACTCTCCTCATCGAGAAGTTAGATTGTTTTACTCATCCTACTTCACGAAAATAGAAACTTGATGAGCCAATCAGATTTATCTTAGCATAAGAGCTTCATCAGAGTGTTTAGTTTAGGTTATCTTTTCCATGAAGCATGTCGGATTACCTTCCCCGTATCCGTATCCCGTGAGCCAATCGGATGATATCGACCAAGTCTTCAAGTTATCAGATTACTTCACTTGCATGGTTTCTTATTCTTCCTGGCCATCAGATTTTGAAGTTGATCGAACTTCATCCATCGAGTTCGCCCTTCGCAATTTCCCCTTGATCATATTGATGTATCCCACATGCTAGGATAGCGCCAAGTTTCTTTTCATATTATGGATCACATTGTAGCTTGATTGTCCTTGATGGTGGGTGGAGTTTCCACTTGAAATGTTTGACACTTCAAAAAATTGCACACAGTCTTATCCAAAAAAAAAAAATCTCAACATTATGATGAACTGTGGAAACCTACATTCTCAAACACTCTTAGTGGTATTGGTGTGGTGTTGATGTGGCGTTAATGTTTCATGTGATGTGTATCCCTTTACCCACTACCTACTCACCATTTGACTTATCCAGATTCACATGATCTCGATCTCAGTATGACATGTCTACCTGAATCAACATCTGGGTATTTAGAATCTACATGATATGTTTTGTTTCAATTTTTTATCTCTAAGTGCAGAACCCTAACCTAGGTGTGTAACCCTGACCAATGATGAAACCTCGACCTATGTAGAACCAAGCCTAATTTTTCATATTTTGTGTATATAATTTGTATAGTTTTATTTTTCTTATTTTATTCTTTATTTATTTATTTATTTTTATTTTAAATTTCCCATGGTTTTTCCAAATCTACCCATGGTTTTCTCAAATATATCCATGGTTTTTCCAAACCTTCCCATTGTTTTTCCAAGCCTTCCCATGGTTTTGAATTTTCCATTTTTTTCCAAGAATTACATGGGGAAATTACTTTTTACACTAAGGATTGAATTTACCTAACGTGCATTTTCCAAAAAAATCCATAAGTCCCCAATTTATATCTCATTATTTATGCAGGGATATTTTTTATTATTTTTTCCAAATTCCTTATAATATTTGTTTATTATTTTATTTTATTTTTATATATTTTTTGAATTTTATTTATTTTGAATATTTGTTTATTATGCATGTGGGATAATTATTTAGAATTGAATATCAATGGTCCAAATCAATCATGTGATCAAATCAATGGTTGTTGAGTGTTGATTTCTGGTAGCCATAACTCATGATTCAGGAGGCCAAATAAGGAAAGAGTGGGCTCGTTGGAAAGATATCAAAGAGGAGAACACATTGGGAGGGGAATTTGATCCAAAACAACATCATAAGTTCCTAGAAAATTCAAGGAAAAGGGAGGCACGATTTTGATTAAAAAATGGACTATGCAATGTTCAACAAACCATATCTCAAGTTACGGGTGATCAAATTAGGCGTGAGATGGCTCGTTGAAAAGATGGAGAAATGGAGGATGTGTTAGTAGGATCCATTTTTCCTAATTAATGATAGAAAAATCCTAGAAAGTTCGAAGAGAAAAGAAGCAGAGATAGTAGAATAGGGTTGGATAAATATTCAATGACTGTGAGTCATAAACATCCTACAATGAGAAACTAAAGAATTTAAGTGTCTTATTAAGTTCTAAATGTAATTTTCATATATTTGTTAGTGAAAATGTAAGGGAAATTTGAATTGTATGATAACAAAACAAAAGGAGATGAAATGAAAAGTTGTAACATAAAATAAATAAATAGTTACAGGAACTAAAGAGTCTCTATTATTTTATAAAAGAAAACTCATTGTATGAAGAGATGGAATTTTTCCCATTTTATCTTTGGACGGTATTATTATCTCTAATCCAATAAAGAGAAGAAGGAATTTTTGGATCATAAATGCTTACAACTGTGTATGGGACTATTTTACATGTTTTGTTGTTTCATGAGTTTCTTGAATGATTTGTTATACGAACTATTTTTGTACATGTTATTTAAGATGCTTATGCATTTATGATTTCCAAGATCACCAACTACTTATCATGTTGAACGGACCCATCTGGGAAGCAGTGGTATTGATTCAGGTTCATGTTCATTGGACTCATCTAGAGGAAGGTGAGAAGGCGAAGGTGGATTTTCATCCTCACTCTCATCATCTTCTGAAGAAGAAACCGAAATAGGAACAAAAGATGGCACAAACATTGAATATGGATCGCAGGCCGAAGATGGCACAAACGTCAAATTAGGCTCACAGGCCAAGATATTTTCATCAAATTTAACATCTCTTCTAAAAATAATTTCATTGGAATGAGGTTGAAGAAGTTTGTAACCTTTGACATATTTAGAATATCCAACAAAAATACACTTCTCACTTTTAAGTTGTAAAGCTTTCCTTTTCTCATCAGGAATGTGAGCCCATGCTACACTACCAAATACACAAAAGTGGCTTACATTTGGTTTAATTGTATCCCATGATTCTTTTGATGTTATATTTTTTAGAGACTTTGTGGGAGTACAATTTACTATGTAATTTGCACAGTTAATAGCTTCCACCCATTAATTAAGACTTAATCCCTTAGATTGGATCATACAATTAGCCATTTATTTTAATGTGCAATTCTTTCTCTCAACAACACCATTTTGTTGTGGTGTATATGGAACAGTGTGTTGCATTTGAATGCCATGTGTAGTGTCGTAACTTGTAAAATTGTTGTTCACATATTCGCCTCCATTATTTGTTCTTAACCTTTGATATTGATGTCCAAATTGTTTTTCTACAAGGGCCTTGTAGGCCAAAAACTTATTAAAAACATCACTCTTGAGTTTTAAGAAGGTAACCGGGAACAAAGCTAGATTGGTATGTAAAGGATACACACAGGTTGAAGGTATAGAATTTGAAGAGATGTTTGTTCTAGTTGCCAGAATGGAAGCAATCAGATTGATCCTAGATTATGCATGCTCCAAGAATATTAAAGTGTATCAGATGGACATGAAATCATCCTTTCTGAATGGGGAACTTGAAGAAGAAGTCTACATTGAGCAACCAGAAGGATTTCAGCTATCATAAAATGAAGACTATGTGTGCAGGTTGAAGAAGGTTGTTTGAAAACACAGGTATTCCAACAGAGGACGAACACCTTCAGTAACCACTCACATAACCAGATCAAATATCAACACACCGATGTTTTCACGTGGTAAAACCC
>JASDQU010012045.1:189231-200672 GCA_032191745.1 Picea mariana
TACCACCTTTTTACTTCAACAACTTTATCACTTGGATCACATCGTTTTATATGGTGTGATAACCTTTTAGCACCTTGTTTGGTAGGAGCACTTTAGTTGGCTTTGAGTATTCTTCAAACTCAAAATGTTGTTTGGGTTCACTCTTGTTGATTCACATCATTGAGGTAGAGTTTCTTCATTACACTGTTTTTTTTGCAAGGTTGTCTTATTGGGTTCATGGGACGGAGTTTGGTTTCTTCACTTTCAAATTGTAGGTCTCTATTTCATTGAACTTGTCAAGGATAATTTACTTATACCCTTGTTGTTATGCAAGGTTTTTTTCCACATCAATCTCAATGGATTTCTCCACCCTAGATGCAACAACATTTTCCCTTTCTTCTAAAATCATTAGAGGCCAATGCTTTTGGATAATTATTATGGTCTTATTATCACAGTCTCGTTTTATTCTACTTGTATTACAAGTGTATGTAATAGTCTTGTTTTACTCTATTTGGTTTATTGGTTATTGTGTAAGTAAAGTTTCGCCTCTATATGAGTAGTCCTCTTCTAAGTTTTATGATGTTATTCAATCTTAGTTGGATGATAAATTCTCTCCAATAATATTTTCTCTTAACTTGGTTTATTGGTTGAGAGATTTTCTCAACATCTTTATCCTTAGTTGGAAAATGGTTGAATATATTATTTGTATAAATATTTAAAAAATCCTTAATGAAAATCAATCAGAGTTTTCATTTTCACAGTTTGTGTTGCCACTTTTTTCGCTCGAAGAATTCTATATAAAAATCGAGTAAGACTCATGACTAGTTGAATTCATAACTTCTTGGCAATGAGAAATTGGACTCCGTATAATGTCATCTACCTTGTTCTCATCCATGATTATGCAGATAACTTGCTTCACATGGAGGCTATAAACCAAGTAAATATCAATTGGTGACTTCTTTGTTAGGATATATATACACTTTGGAGTTGGTTAAGATCAACTTAGTTTAATGTCTTTAAGTAAAGTGTGTTTCTTTAGTATGCATTGTAATTATATAATTTGGTGGTTACAATTATGTTGTAGACATAAACTGATACAACGATTCATCTTCTTCTCGATACTAATTGCTATATTGATATGTGGCTTAACACACTATTGATCCATGATTTCTATTTAAAGAGCATGGAGGGTCATTTGTTGATAATCAATCATGAGAAACTCGTATACATTATTTTCATTTTGCAGTAATACACTGTCTCAAATAGCCACATTGGTTGGGACCATGCATTATTTCCTTCTTTGAGGGTTTTAATCACGCAATACATTGTGTACTTGTCTTTTATATGTTTGTGTGAGTGGTTTCCTTAAGGTATTTGACATGTGTAGAAATAACATGTTTATTGAACATGATATCAAAATTCTTATGAAGACTTGCTCCCATTGTTGATCGAGAACCTGAGCTTGTGTCACTTCATGCATTAAAGGGCATATGGATTATGTTGTTTTTGAGAATTTATGGGTTGAAAAGAATCATTCTAGTGCGTCCAAAGCATTGTTTTTAGTTGGAAACCCTTTTTGTTTCATTTGAAAAGGTTTCGGTTTGACCGAGATACGACCATTTTTATGAAATTTGAAGGTATACATTTTCATTGTGGTTTTTAAAAATCTATTTAATTATGTGTTAATATTTCATTCAATGTTTCTATTTTTATTTCCAGTTTGTTCATTTTCTAATCTTTGTATGTTCTTTGTCATATGCCATGTGCAATCTTAGCAAATAAAAAACCAAAGCAAAAAGTCTTTTATTTTATCTGTATGATCTTTACCTTGCCCCTGCGATCTCGACAAACCATAAACAAATAAAAAAGTTGCATTTTGCATGAGCTCCATTGGTTAAAAGTTACTTTATTAATTAGAGGGCTTTAGTTTGAGTCTTTCTTTTCATTAAGTTATATTTTGAAAAATATCATGTAACTTTAAATTATAACACAACTTTGTCGTAAAATGCATTTCACTTAAATTATAAAAGTGAATTATTCATAATGTAACTTTATTGTTAATTTTTTAAGTTACATCCAACTTCAATTTATAAAGTAATTTTATTGTAAAAATGTTTCTCACTTAATTTATAAAGTGGGCCACTTACATTATAAAATTAACTTGTTTGTATAAGTGAGTTCATGGGGAAAGTTTGAGAAGGGAAGACAATTGTTTTTATTAAAAGAGAATTTGTTTTCACTTAATAACCTCATTGAACACCCATCACTATGTTTATCAACCTCGACTTGCCATGTAGCACCTTGGTTCATTTTTTTGTATTTCTTCAAAAGGCATAACTTTGACATCCATACTTTATTTTCAAGGCCATTTTTTACGCTGCCCATTATTTTGAGAGCTTTCCATCTAGATGATGAGTTTTTGATTTTTAAGTCATCTTACATGCATATTGTACTATGGCTAGTCTAAGTGATCTCTTACTTACTAGTTCAAACTATTTTTCATGGAAATCTTGAGATTTTTATGAAGTACGAAACTTTACTAGGTTAACTTGGGAACACAAATTTCCCCTTTTAATGCATTAATGAGAGCCAAATGGGATAATACAAATGACAAAGCATGTGGATTAATTGGAATGTCCATCTCCAATTATCTTCAATTTCACCTTCAAGGAATTGAGACCCCATATGCAACATTGAAAAAATTGGAAACTATGTTGGATAAACACAATGAGATTCAAGCCCACCAGTGTGAAAATCAATTGATTGTTTTAAATCCCAGTGATTTTTCTTGTATTGAATATTGTCTATCTAAGTTCAAAACACTAATACTTTACTTGCAAAATGTAAAATAATTAAGATAGATGACCAACTTATCTATGTTATTCTTGCTAAGCTTGGCGCTACCTTTTTTTGGTTGTATATGCTTTTCACTCCACTAGAGAAGCTCTTATTAATCAAGGGGCTACTTACAAAATGTTCTTTCTTGAATCTTTTTGTGATTATTTGATTAAAGAGAAAGATAAGCTAACACATCTTGGAGTGATCAACACTGTAAGTACATCTAATAAAGCGTTAGTGGCACAACAAAAGGATAAAACCAAACATCTGAAGAAACAAAATCATTGCAACTAACAAAACAAGGATCTAAAACCCTCTCACCCAATCTCTACTCACAATGGTGATAAACAAATAAAATTTGAAAGACAAAAACACTAAGAGAAATTGTAGTTTTTGTGGGTGAAATGATCATGCAAAGTCTAAGTGTTTCAAGAAAATGGAAGTTTTAGAAGCAACAATGAGGAAGCACAACATCAATCTTGAGCATTCTTCTAACTCTTCTTCTCATGGACATGCACTTTCTACTTTCAAATTTTCCTTCAATGCAACATCTACTTCTTCTAATGAATGGCTTATTGATTATGGAGCATGTTATAGCTAAGGATAAAACCATATTTTATACTCCTAATAAATGTAACACCAAACAAATATTTATTGGTGATGTTAGATCTCTTAATATTGTAGGGTCTAAAAGAGTTCAACTAGATGATGGCCATTTTAGTGTTGTATTTTGAGTTCCAAGTCTTTCTTACAACCTTCTATTAGTATATCAAATCACGAATTCAAGTGAAAGTAAAACAATAGAATTTTCACCTCGCCAAGTTGTAATCAAGGATTTAAAATATCTTAAGTATGTCTTAGCAATTAGAATTGTTGATGATATTTCCAAGTTGTACAGATTTGACAAATTTATGTTATCCTCTCTTCCACTGATTTTTATTGTTCATAGCTATGACTTGAGCTAACTTTGGCATGAGTGATTTGGTAATCTAAACTATCTCATTGCAACAACTATGTAATCATAATACGATGACTAGTCTTCCTCTCATTTCTTATAGAGATGGTGTTTGCCTTGGTTGTTCTCAACAAATATCATTGGGACAATTTTGGCAAACTTGCCTCTTGACACGCCTTGACCCCCTTGCAGCGAATTCATAGTGATTTGTGTGGTTTACTTCCCTCTACTTCTTTCTATGGGTTCGAGTACTTTTTAACTTTCATTGATGACTTCTCCAAATGCACTTGCACTTATTTCTTAAAATCTTAAGAGTGAAGTTTTTGACATGTTTTTAGCCTTCAAGATCCTTGTAGAAAAACAATCTGGACAACTTTAGAAGTTAAGAACAGATAATGGCAACAAATATGTTAACAAGAAATTTACAACTTACTACACTACACAGGGCATTTAGATGCAACATATTGTTTCATATACACCACAACAAAATGGTGTTGTTGAGATAAAGAATCACACTTTAAAAGAATTTATAAATTGTGTGATCCAATCTAAGGGATTAAGTCCTCATTTTTTTGAAAAAACCATTAATTGTGTAAATTGCATAGTAAATCACACACTCCCATAGAGGCTTTAAAAGACACAACACTAGAAAAATCATGAAGTAAAATTAAACCAAATGTAAGTCACTTTCATGTGTTTGATTGTGAAGCATGGGCTCATATTCCCGATGTGAAAAGGAAAGCATTACAACCTAAGATTAAGAAGTGCATTTTTGTTGGATACTCTAAAGATGTAAAAAGTTATAAACTCCTTCAATCTCATTCCATTGAAATTATTAATATGAGAGATGTTAAATTTGATTAAGGTCTCTTGGCTTCCAAGTCTAATTCGACATTTGTGCCATCTTCAACCTTCAAGCCATCTTTTATTCCCAACTTTTCTGCTTGTGTTCCTATTTTAGTTTCTTCTTCAAATGATGGTAGTGAGGATGAAAATCCACCTCTCCCTGCTCATCTTCCTCCAATTGGGTCCATTGAACATGAACCTACACTAGCACCATAGCTTCCTAGATGGGTTCGTATAACATGAAGCCACTGATGATCTTGTTGGTGATTCTTCAAATTATCGTCTTACATGTTCACACTGCTAGTGAGCCTCCTCTCTTTTGGCTCAAGTCTCAGAGAATCATGATCCAAAAACATTTGCGAAAGATTCTAACCATCTCAATTGGGACACAACATGAATGAAGAATATCATTCTTTAATGGCGAACAATACTTGGGATCTTGTATCTTAGAAAAGAAAGAAATCTTATTAGATGTAAATGGGTGTATGGAACTAAGTAGGCATCAAATGGAAGTGTTGAAAGACAAAAGCCCCAGTTAGTTGCCAAATGATTTTCTCAAGTTGAAGGATTTGACTATAATGAAACATTTGCCCCTATAGCCAAAATGAATTCCATTTGCCTTGTTCTAGCCCTTATCGCTTCATATAAATGGGAGGGTCCATCAAATCGATGTCAAATCTGCATTATTGCATGGGGATTTGTAAGAATAAATTTACATGTAACAACCTCCTAACTATAGTCAAAATGACTCCAAAGTTGTTTGCACCTTAAGAAACCTCTTTGTGGCCTTAAACAAGTTGCACAGACTTGGTATGCTAAAATGGATAGTTTTCTTCTTGACACTTGCTTTCATAGATGTCATTTTAACCCCAATGTCTACCAATAAAATAACCATCTCATAATTCGTGTTCTTTATGTTGATGACCTTATACTCACTGGTAGTGACGCCAATCTTTTATCTCGTGTGAGATCCAACCCTAAGAAGTGTTGAATTGTAAGGTAAGCTGATGCAATTTTATTTTATTACTGTTTAGCATGAGCTACAACCATAACCAATGACTGCATCAACAATAACTAGCTGCAGTAAACCAAGATCACAAGAAGAATAACCATGCACAAGAACACAAGAAATATCATGGGAAACTCTTCTACACAAGGGAAAAAAACCCAACAATCCTTTTCTATATTCTCAAGAGAAGATCCTCCATCCACCACCAAACCTAGCACACAAAAGGGTGTTGCAGTTCTCATAATTTCAAACCTCAACTATTGAAATCATGATATGACACAATGATGAGTGTGTAATCCTCAATGGGGATCCACCTTTATTTATGAAAAACTTATCACATCAAATGATGTGGTTATTGGCACAATAGGGTCGACCTGTACAACTTAATACTATAATAAATATAATTAATAATTACAATATTAATTATCTTTACATGGTGGTGTCGACCTGTACCCTTTACAATACAATTACGGTTACAGGTAAATCTTACTCTTAGACAATACAACAAGAGATCCACACATCCACTAGTGCTCAACAACTAGGGACACGTCCACCTGTGCTCAACCATAGGGACGTCATACTTAACAAAATCATCTAGAGTACCACATCGTCTCAACTCTCACACAGAGGAGAACGATGCACCCATCATATGGACACACCCAACCACTGGGGGACGACTCAACTCTCTAGAGGGGAACGATGCCCCAACCACTAGGGGACGACTCAACTCTCTAGAGGAGAACGATGCCCCAACCACTAGGGGATGACTCAACTCTCACATAGAGGAGAACGATGCCCCATCACATGGGTGTGCCCAACACTCGACTCCCTCTCAGGTCGACTCAACTCAGTCTCAGAGGAGAACGTATCCTGGAGTATGTCTCACAACACTATAATCATCAACAAGAAGAAACTGAAATGACAAACTTAAGACATTCACACTATTTTCTTGGCCTCCAAGTGTTGCAAACCAAAAAATAAATTTCCCTTTCCCATTCTAAGTATGCAAATGACATTCTTCTCCACTTTCACATGGAAGATTGTAAACCAACCTCATCTTCATGTTAGTTTGGAGTCAAACTTTCTACCACTTGTACTACACTTGAAGTAGATGCCACTTTGTACTGTCAATTAATTGACATCCTTTGGTATTTGACTCATATCCATCCTGATATTTCTTTTGTTGTTCGTATCATTGTCTAGTGTATGCAAACACCCCATAAGAGCCATTGGAAAGCAACAAAAAGGATACTTCGTTATATTTGGAGTACAATTCAGTGTGAGATACATTATAGTTCAGGGGGACTCCTTTGTTGGTTGGTTTCACTTATTCTAATTGGGCTGGTGACCTTGATAATCGAAAGTCCATTGCAGGTTACATTTTCAATATTGGCTCCGGACGTGCCACTTGGGCTTGTAAAAGCAACGTGCTCTTTCTCTTTCTTTAGCAGAAGTAGAGTATCGAGTAGCAGTCAATGCAAGTCAAGAAGCCATGTTTCAAAGTTTGGATTCCAACAACAACATTCGACCACTCTAGTGCAATAATCAAAATGTCATTCATCTTGTCAAAGATCTAATTCAACATCAACACTTCAAACACATTGAGCTACAAATGCACTTAATCAAAAAGCTTATTCAAGATCGCATTCTCGAAGTGTGCTATTGTCCTACAGAGGATCAACTTGCAGAAATTTTCACAAAGTCTCTTACAAAAGCAGAAGCAAAGTTTTCTAAACTTTGATCTTGTACATTTGAAACATTAACAATATAACAATGCACACAGATTCTTTATAAAAAAGAAAGGAAAACAATAGCATTTATAGACAGTACTCAAAAGTTTACCTTGGAAACCCTTAACCGGAAAAACCAACAAATGTTTAGAGCCATACATCTAACTCATTGTATTAACTTTTATCATTTACAATACAATATATTTGATTATATGGCATCCAAAACTCTAATCTACCAACCCAAATTAGATTCTTTAACTAGAATTATATTACAATGGGTTGAAAAACCGTTGGTTAAAAAACCACCAAAAAAATGAACCAAAAACAACCCAAATTTTTTTGGGGCGCTCCGCCCTCAAACCCCAAATATGGGGGCTTTGTTGCCCCCCCCTAGCACACCCAACACAACGTACAATGTGTGAGGATAATCGTGTAAAGAATATAACACATACCCAACAAATCTATGTTAGGAGTTCAAGAAGCTATCATTAAGAGGGGCATAGGCTCTAATGCCTCCTTCATTTTCCTATGGTGTCACCTTTGTAAATCCTTCAATCCTATCCCAAGTTGTTCTTAAGCAAGAATGTTAAAATATTTAAACACTTATGAGTTAGTTAAAATCAACTTGGTCTAATGTGTCTTTAGGTAAAGTGTTTCTTTAGTGTGCATCGTAGTTATCTAATCCGACGATCATGACCATGTTCTAGACATAAAGTGATCTAATAGTTCATCTTCTCCTCGATACTAATGGTTATATTGATTTATGGCTTAGCACTCAATTGGTCTGTGATCTCTATTTAAAGAGCAGGGAGGGTCATTCACTAATGATCAATTGTGAGAAACTCATATGTAATTTGTATTTTTTTTTTGCATTAATATACTACCTCAAGTGGTTGCATTGGTTGGGGCCATGGATTATTTCCCTCTTTGAAGGTTTTAACCACGTAACACACCGATGTACTAATATTTCATCTATTTCTATTAGTAGCCTTAAGATGTTCGACATGTGTGGAAATACCTTGTTTATCGAACATTCTTGACTTTTTAGCCATTTGAAATGATAAAAAAAACATCTCTGAGGTTTGCATAAGATGTTTTGTGTTGGATGAAGCATACAACAATAATAGAATTTCACTAACATGCTAAAGAGTTAAAAGCACTTAAAACCATGTATATTTCAAGTTTGCATATAATGCATACCTAAGACAACCAAAAAAAGGCCGAAACACATATTATAAACACATATAGAGCTTAAAACATGCATACCTAGGGTGACGCTATCCCAATGTTGTCAGAATCAAACTCAGCTAAGATTCAATTGGCAAAGACTCGTCAAAGAGAAAAGACTCAAAATATGGTAAATTTTGTGCGCAAAATATATAATAATGACATTTCCAATCCATATAAGATATAAAACCATAGTCTATGTAGAAATTCATAAGAACATCTCATAAAATATCATAACATAACATTTGACACTCAATATATGTATGCAAAGTAGTGCACTGAAAGATGATTCCATGATCAAATTCACAAATATTATTCAATTCAACAACATAACTCATAGTCTCATAACATAATTAGAAAATCAAAATAGACAACATCTCCAAGTTCAATCTCGAGTCTCATGCATGACTACAAGAATGCCTAGAATAAGCCCTTGAGGAGCTAGTGCCAACATTGTTAGGCTGAAGCAACAATTGTGATGCATGGGTATTTGGTGTTTCCATTTGAGACAATGGAACACTAGAGAAAGAATGAGGGGAGAAATGTCTTTATAAAGACTTTGACCCTCTCAAATGCTTCACTTCCCTCCTAAAATTCCCTCCAAAACAAGTCTAACTCAGTCAAATCGCACGTGCACGGTATTTTTGGTCATCTTTCGGTCAATTGAGCCTAGGTTAGAGTCTCGAGTTTGAGGCCAAAACTCTCAAATTTGGTGAGTTTCAATAGAGTTTGGCAAGTGCAGAATCTGCCAGGGGAGTACTCATCCCGGAGCTGAGTCGACGAGACTTAGCCAGACTTAGGAGTTTGGGAAGAGTTTGACAACACTCGATTATACTAGCTTTGAAGCCTTCCAAAGATATAACCGGGTTCCTAGGAAGATTCGTTTTGACTTACTTCTAGTAACATAAATTTTGTTGAATTATATAGCTTTGGAAGCTATTTTCCCTATTGTAACTAACCATGTAAAAAAAGTTTTGATATAGTGTTAGCTTTATGTCAAGCATCAAACACATGACAAGTGTCAACCATATGCCATGTGTCAACCTCATAGCACCTCTAAGAGGGCTACTTAGGGAGGTTGTAGTGGCTAGCTTAGGGAGGTTGCTTAAGAGGGTTGCTTAGGATGGTTGGAGTGGCCAGCTTAGGGGGGTTGCTTAGGGTGGTGGTATGATAGTTGTATAACAACTGTCATACAATCCTAAGAAAACAATTTAGGGCAGCCTCTAGAAGAGACAAAGGAAGTGACCTTTGGGAGCATTAAGAGGTGGCTCTTGGGAACTTTAGGAGGTGACTCTTGGCAGCCAAAGGAGGGCAGGTATGACAGTTGTTATACAGTTGTCATACATTCTTAGGGGGTTGCTTAGGGTGGCCAAACCAACCTATAAAAATGGGCATTCACTTACCATTTACATATCTTTGTTTTGTTGGAGTTTCATGTTGAGGCAAGGCATCTATTTGATGAAGTATTTTCTGTTGGTATATGGTTGGTAGTTGTTGGAGTCTTCTGTTGTTCCTTGCTGATATAAGGCTGCTAGGAATACTATGTTAAAGCTGCCATAAATCTGCTACAACAAGAAGGAAAGTCAGTTATCTTTTGGTGAGTTTGTCAAGCTGTTACTATAAGTTATTTGTGAAGTTTGTAAGTGTTGAAACAAAGGTATTGTTTCAACCCTCTGAGTCCTAGCTAGTTACTCTAAAGTCTTGTACTGGTATTGTACTTTGTTGAAGAATCTAAAGAGAAGTTTTGGCTAGGTTTTTTACCCCAAGATGGTTTCCTAGGGAATACTTGTGTTCTCTCTGTGATTGTCTCACTTTCAATGATCTTGATATATGCAAGATGTATTGGTATGTTGGTTGTATGCTGTAATTTTTAAAATTTACCTACATGCATCGGTTTTTCAACATGGTATCAGAGCTTCCATGAAAGAAGCCATTTCTACAGAGACTTATTATATTTGTGAAGGAGACTATAGTATTTCAGTTTTTGAAGGAAGTCAAAAACAAGGAAAAGATGATGTCAAGCACTAAGCTTGATGAGAAACTTGAGGGACCTGATAACTTCAGAGCATGGAAGTACAAAATATCCCTTGTTCTGGAAGAATATGACTTATCAGATTATGTTATAGAAGAGCTTGCAGAACCCGAGGAAGAAGAAGCTAAAGGTAAGTACAGGAAGAATCTGACAAGGGCAAAGAGAATAATTGTAGATTCTATAAAAGACCATCTTATTCCTCATGTATCATCCTTGAAGACTCCCAAAGAGATGTTTGATGCTCTATCTCGTCTATATGAAGGAAGGAACATAAACAAAAATATGGCTTTGATGACTCAACTAAAAAATGCAAAGATGCAGAAGTCTGAATCGATTCATGCCTTCTTTACAAGAATTTATCAGATTAATGAACAAATTATAGCTATCAGTGACTCAATTGAAGAAACTGAGTTAGTAATGACTACTTTGAATGGACTTCCGAAGTCATGGGACTCTTTCGTAAGAGGAATTTGTTCAAGGAGTAAGTTAACAAAGTTTAGCAAGTTGTGGGAAGATTGTGTCCAAGAAGAAGCAAGACTGGAAGCAAGAGAAGAAAAACTAAGTGATGATGAAGATCAAGCTCTTGCAACCCATTTCAGGAAAAGAAAGAAAAAGAAGGAAAATCATCCTCCACAGAAGAAGTTTAAAAATTTTGAGAAAGGTAAGAGAGACTATTCTAAACTCAAATGTTTCTGTTGTGAAAAGTTGGGACATCTTGCCAGAGATTGTCCTCTTGTAAAAGAGGTCAAAGAAAGGAGGAAAAACAAAAGACATAATGCTCATATTGTTGAAGATGATGAACCTGTTTTCAAGAGAGAAAGAAAA
>JASDQU010012047.1:13464-26264 GCA_032191745.1 Picea mariana
CCTTTAGAACCAGGTATGGGCATTATGAATTTGTAGTGGTTCCATTTGGACTGACCAATTCACCCGTTTTATTTATGTGCTTAATTAATGGCATATTCAAAAATTATTTGGATAAGTTTGTCATAATATTCTTGGATGAGATACTTGTCTATTCCAAGTCTGAAGAGGAGCATGAACATCACTTAAGACTGGAATTGAAAGTGTTGAGAGAACATCAATTGTATGCCAAGATGAGTAAGTGTTCTTTTTATCAAAAGTGGATCCATTACTTGGGACACATTATTTCAGAGGAAGGCATAGTAGTAGATCCAGATAATATTGAAGCCATTAGAGGATGGCCAACACCCATAAATGTGTCAAAAGTCAGATATTTTATGGGATTAGCTGGTTACTATAGAAGGTTCATAGTAGGGTTCTATAATATTGCTCATCCCATCACTTATTTGCAAAAGAAGGGAACTAAATTTAAATGGACACCTAAGTGTGAAGACAATTTTAATCTGTTGAAGGAATTACTTACTAGTGCACCTATGTTAAGGATTGCTGAACCAAATGAAAGTTTTGTTGTATGTACAGATGCATGTAAGGAAGGACTTGGGGGAGTCCTCACGCAAAATGGACATATCATTGGTTATGAGTCTAGAAAGATTAAGGAACATGAGAGGAAATATTCCACACATGACTTGGAGCTTGCTTCCATTGTCCATGCATTGAAGATGTGGAGGCATTATCTCATGGGGAAGAGATTTGAATTAAGGACAAACCACATTGGCCTGAAGTATCTTTTTGAACAACCAACCTTGAATGCCAAACAAACAAGATGGATGGAATTTTTAAGTCAATCTGACATCGACATCAAACATATAAAAGGAAAGGAGAACAAATTTGTCAATGCACTTAGTAGAAGAGTGCATCTCATCCATGATACTGCTATTAGTATGCATCGGTCAGACTTGAAGAGAAGAATTTTAGATGATCTTGTTACAGATCAACATTACCTATAGATAAAGAAAAGATTACAACAAGGATATGTAAGACAAAAAATAAAGGAGTATGAGATAAAGGAAGATGGATTACTTATGCATAAGAATAGAATATATGTTCCTAGTTCCAGAGAACTAATGAACTTGGTATTGAAGGAAATGCATGATGTTCCTTATGTTGGACATCCCAGTTACCAGAAAACAATTACAACAGTAAGAAGCCAATTCTTTTGGACGAGAATGAAAAAGGATGTTGTTGATTACATCGCTCGATGTATGGAATATCAAAAGGTAAAGGATGAGCATAGGCACCCAATGGGCTTGCTGCAGCCATTACCAATCCCAGAGAAGAAATGGGAAGTGATAAACATTGATTTCATAACTAAATTACCTAGGACAACAAGACAACATGATTCAATCATGGTAGTGGTTGAAAAATTAACAAAGGATGCTCATTTTGTTCCTGTAAAAAAAACACATACAACAACTAATAGTGCAGAGGTTTATATGAGGGAGATTTCTAGGTTTCATGGGATACCTAGGACAATTGTCTCGGACAAAGATACAAAGTTTACCTCCAATTTATGGAGGGGTTTGTTTAAAGGATTTGGTACAAATCTAAAATTTAGCACAACATACCATCCACAGTCAGATGGGAAAACAGAGAAGGTAAACTGAGTAATTGAAGATATGTTGAGAATGTATGTGATGGATAAGACATCTAAGTGGGAAGATTACTTACACTTGGTTTAGTTTGCATATAATAATGGGTATCAAGCTTCATTGAGAATGAGCCCATTTGAAGCCTTGTATGGTAGGAAATGAAATATTCCAGTGAGTTGGGACAGCCTAGAAGATAGAGTGGTACTTGGGCTAGAGTTGCTCAAGGATATGGAAGACCAGATGGTTAAGATCGAGTGGAATTTAAAGGAAGCTCAAGATAGACAGAAAGTTTATGCAGATAAGAACATGACAACTACATAATTTAAAGTATGGGAGCATGTACTTATGAAAGTGAAGCCCAAGAAAAGCTCTTTGAAATTGGGTAGTTGTACAAAGCTGGCAACCATATTTTGTGGTCCATTTGAAATATTGGACAGAATAGGGCCAGTTTCATACATGCTTGCATTGCCTGCTTCCATGAATGTGCATAATGTATTTCATGTCTCTTTGCTAAAGAAATATGTACATGATCCTAACCATGTTATTGATTGGAATCTGATTTAGGTAGAGACAGAGGGAGACTTTCAGGTCCATCTAGTGTGAGTATTGGACAGAAAGGTCAAAATGCTCCAGAATCGAGTTATAGAGCTGTTAAATGTTTAGTGAACCTGCTATGGTCCTGAAGATTCTACCTGGGAGCATGAAGATGCCATGCAGGTAGAGTACCCGAAGATTTTTGAATAAATTTTGAGATTTTGATCTCTATTTTCTATATGCACCGAGGACAATGCCAAAATAAGGGGGAGGCGATGTAACACCCCAGGTTTTGAGCCCCATATTAAATAATGTATTTTGTTAATTGTCAAGAGGCTAGCGGGCCCAAACAATTAAAAGAGGCCAGTGTGCCTAATAAATGTAATTTTTTGATCGTTATTAATAATAAACACATCGTTGTCTACTAGACGAACAATGACTAGAGTTATAGGGGGATATGATTCCACAAGAGAGGGGGATTGAGGGGCTAAATGTTTATTTCCTATTTTAATTACCCTTCTTTATAAGGGAGCAGATCAGTTACATGAGCTTCTTGGGGAAGGCTAGGAGGTTCTTGGTTCCCCATGAAATACTTAAACCCACCCCTGGTCTATTGGGGGGTTCGTTTTCCACTCGTTCACTTGCTCACTGGTTCATTGGTTCACTCACTTACTCACTCGTTCATTCATTACATTCTTACCTATCACTCATTCATCCTTCATCATCTGTGTCTTGGCTTGGGGAAAGGGAAACGAACTTCTGAAGAGTAGCCATGGTATTGTTGGTTATAGTGGCCGCTGGTGTAATCCGTCCATGACTTGAGGCCTGCATGTCTGAGATGTGTTGTTCTATGTCCATATTTTTTCACAACTGCGAGTCCTGAGAGTTCCAGCATGAAGATTCTGGACCAGTTGTGTTGGAGCCCTAAAAGGAGAAGGACTGCCTGAGGTACTGCATGACAGAGAAGGGTGGGGGTCCATTCTCTTAGGCGGTGCAAGCTGGGTAGAAGAGAGATGGGTAAGGAGATTGTTGTGAGTGCCGAGAAAGCCTGTGAGAGCTTGAGTCTTGACTGGTTTGGGAAGCCAAGTAACACTTTGGAACCATCCTTGTGGATTCATAGCCTTGGCTTGGGGGTGACATTATTGTTGAGATTTGGAACAATAACGTCTATGGTTGGGTGGAACTTCCTTGGTCTGCATCCAGTTGGTGTCTTCTTTTATAAAGATAAGTGCTCTCTGATTTGGTATTATTTACCTGTCTATGATTGTATTCCGCTGTGTATTTATTTATCGTTTAATTAAATATTTAGAATATGCATGCTTGTTGGTTATTGTTGTGCATGTCGTTAGATATCTTCTTTTATGCATCCTTATTAAATTAAAAAAGGTATCGGTAAGAGAAAGAAGTCCAAGGGTGGGCTTGAAGGTAGCGTATCTTAGCCTGTGGGTGGCGGGGTATGTTACATTCTAAGTCATTAGTATCTAACTAGCACTTGCACCGCAAAACCCCCTTCACCCATAACAAGGCGATTATGAAAAACAAGAAGTAAAAATCAACATTAAGTTACCCGTCGAATCATAGGATGAAAAGACCTGTACAAAATAGCAGGTAGCTAAAACTAATACTTAGGTAGAGAAGGCACTAAAGCCAAAAACACCTAACCTATCTAAAGAGGAGCTACCTACTAAAGACCCAATCAAGAAGCACAGTTTTTGAAGTAGTGCTAAGCGTATTTAACAGACCTCTAGGTTTGGCTGCGACCCCTAATCACCATAAAAGAAAGTTTAAACTTTCCTCTAGTCCACTTTCCACCATTGAAAGGAAATTATGGAGCCTCGGGTCCTCTATCTGCCATTGTTATTAGTGGCAGGTTACCATTAGTTGTAGACCTAACCCCACTGTTATTAGTCCCACTACTTGTCACCTAAATATTATTGTATCCAAAACTATGCAATTTTACAAATGATATAAAGGAGATCATATTGTTAATAACATTAATCTTGGCATTAATTGCCATTTTCCATCTTACATACTTAGATAGAAATAAAATTCTTAAAGCTTCTATAATAAAAATATTTAGGAATCCATACATCGTTTTTTTTAATCTATTATTTTATATCTACTTATATCTACAAAAAATCATAATTTCTTTTATATATATATATATATATACCAACCAACCATAATTTAAAGTAAAAACCAATTATATATATACTTTAAGTTATGGCCAACATTATATATTTTTTATTCACTTAATATTTTATAAAAAAATTGGATATGGAAAGAATTGCACATCTAATCTCATTTTTTTATAATTAACTTATTAAAATTAAAACTTAACATATTTACACGAAGAATTTAAGATGCACTTGGATATAATTCTATAATTACATTTGAAATTTAAAATTAACAATACTTGTACAATTATATTTAAAATTTAAAATTAACAAATACTCTTATAATTTCACATTTAATCTCGATTTTTTAAAATTAACTTATCAACATTAAAACATAACATACCTACATCTTAAAACATAACATACCTACATCAATTTGAGATACATTTGACTATACTTTTATAAGTAAATTTGAAATTTAAAATTAACAATACTTGTACAATGACATTTAACATGTATTCTTATAATTGCACATCTAATCTCAATTTTTTAAAATTAATTCATTAACATTAAAATTTAATATATTTACAAGAATATATACTTAGCTATATTTGTATAATTACATTTGAAATTTAAAATTATCAATATTTATACAATTACATTTGAAATTTCAAATTAACAATACTTTTAAAATAACATTTGATATATACTCTTATAAATCCATTTTAATAAAAAAATCTATGAAACATAAAAAAAAATTTCTAAACTTATAAAAAATCAAAAACTTATAAAAATGATTTTAAAAAATCATAAAAATAATTATATATTTATATTATTATTACAATAAACTCTTTTATATATTATAAAACTAATTATTTTTGATCGAGTAACTAGATTTGGGATAAGAAAACTTCTTGCAATGAAATACAAGTCAATTTTCAGATTCATTAAATTCACGAGGGTTCGATTTGCAATAATAATAATACCTCTTACAATAAAAATACAATTCAGTTTTTCATGATAATTCGTTCTAATTTGTTATATAATTATTTACATCCCCAATTTACACTCTTTATTAGTCTCTTTCGTGACTATAGTAATCGATTTTTTTTGCTTTTATTAGTTTGGCAGGAAAATCAATGGGCTTGGGCTGTTTTAACCTAAAGATTCGTAAAATTCATAAAATTCAGTTTGAAATTTCATTCACTTTAACTTAAGTTTTTAGTTTTCCCTCTTATTTGGCCTCTTCCCGAGGAATTGGCGGACAATACCTTAGCTTATATTGCTTTACATGCATACATTTAAAGAATTTTTTTCCCAACTAAGTAATGCTAGAAATTATTCTAGCATTACTTATTCACATTAAATGTTTGTGAAGATACTCATAGCCCCTACAACATTGTATTTCTTTGCACTTGTTATTTCTTTAATATGTTGTTGCGACCGAAACCAACATGCAAACCTACGTGTTGTTTCTCTATCCTTTACAAAAGCATATGGTATTTTGTGAAGTTGGCTCTTACTTAGGCCTCTGCTCCTTACTAAGATGCTTGCTTTGCCAACATCCTCTGATACTCTTTCCACAACCTCATCCCCTCTTGCTAGGACTTGCCAGGACTAGCCTGTGTAGCTGTTTTCAGGAACGACCTATGCTTGTGTTTCTCTTGCTAGGACTGACCTCTACTTGATATATGGGACATCCTCCCCTCTTGCCAGGACTATCCTGTATTTCTCTTTTTAGGACCGGCCTTTGTGTGTGTTTCTCTTGCCCGGACCAGGCCAGGACCAAGCTCTCCCTGATATATGGGACAACACCAGATTTGAAAACTAGATGAAATGGATATGCGAAGAGAAAGGTGTCGAACTACTGGAATAGGTATCATTTGTTTCTTGCATAATTGGTAAAATATGTTTTATGTAGCAGTTGATAACATTTTCCTATTTTTGTCTTTAGGTATTCGAATGCGTACCTGCTACAACTCCCGTACCTACTACTGATGTGGAAAATGGTTTTCCATGAATGCCCTCTAATCGTTGAATGAATGACCTGAATGCCCTCCTGCTAATCGTTGAATGAATGACCTAAGCATGACTATTCATATTTCTTTATATGACCCCTGAACTCTTCCAAGATCCTTCCTTCGGGTGATTGAGATTCAAAACATGTCATGATCTCAAACTCTCTTTTAAACAAGTGTAAATTGAGACATGGAGATTTGTTTTTCTTATTATGGATTATTTGCATCGTTTCTAACAGTTTTAAGATCGATCCTAAGTTGATTGATGAATTTTTTTAATTCCTAAACTAGATTGTAACCATTAAACAAAACAATTTTCATACTCAGGAAACAAATGATGAGAAAACAAGCAAAAAGATAATCATATGATAGGCACAATGATCTCTCCAATATTTATTAAAATCTCCAATGTGAATGAACATGAGTTTGAACTGGAAATATCTTCTACCTAAATGATTTTTACACAAATGTGCAAATCAATCTTGGGTAAACTCATGCCTGGATATAGAGACCCGGACTAGCCAACTTACTATCCAGAATTGTCTGCTGCACTTTAACCCGTATTACCTGGACTAAAGAAAGACTAGCATGAGCCCTACTACGAGCCAAAAAAATTTCGATGGGTTTTGTGAACCACATGATCATGTCGGACATGAAAATAAATCTATAAAATCTTTGAATCAGTGGAAGTAATGATTACCACCCTCAGAACACTGGTAAAAATTTTCACACCTACCTTCAATTTTGAAATATTCTCACCTGCCTTGAATTTTGAAATGCCTGGTGAAGGAAGGTTAAAACCATGTAATTCTAACTTGTCCATTTGTCATTTCAATATTCCAATCAAGATTTCTGATTTCTGAAGGGGTAACGAAACCATTTAAACTAGATAGTGGTGTTTGTTTCTGGGAATAGCTCAAAGGGCCGGTATTGGTGTTGTTGTTGTGTAACCCGAAGAGTCACCAGGAGAGCCACCTGTTGTTCCAGAGTCTGTACTTAAGGCTTAGAAGTACAGTGTCTAGGCATCCGAAAGTGTGTAAAGGGTGGAGAAGAGAGAAACGTCAACCTTCGGCTAAGGAAACTAGGGAAGATTTCTACGTTGGCGTTGTCTAGCTTCCAACTATTCCTGGGTAGTTATATCCTATACAATCGCCGCCCATGAATGTTTGAGTTCAACCCGGGAAGTAGCTGTTTTAAGAATAGTGTCGAAAAGATTTAAAGCAATGTGCGTTTGATTTGATAATCCAAGTTCGATGTTGGGCTGTGTCGGCACAGGGACAGTCATGAAGGAACAGTAAAATAAGAAAAAACTTCAGAGAGAAATTAAGTGTTGTCTCAATTCGGTCGTATAAAAGAGAATTTAGGGTTTCGAAAATAAAATGGAGTGCAAATCAATGGCTCTTTCTCATAACTGAGTTATATCTTAATAAAAAGTATGAGGTGGGAGAAAAACATTTAGCTGTCTATAGAGTAAGGCTCCTATCAAGGAAGAATCTCACGTATAAACAGAAGAGGAAAATTTCAAGGAAATAACCCAATGAAGCATAAAATATATATGGACTTCTGAAAGTGTTGACTGGTCTTACATCTGCTGATAGTTGGTACAAAGGAAAAATAGTAAACAATTATAGAAAACCAGAATTCATTCTCTATAGTAGTGGTTGTACTAAATTATAACGAAGCATTCATCAGTTATGAATATGAAATGAAATGAAATATGAGATACAAGAGAACAAACTCATAACACAGTCGTGACGGAATTGAGAATCTTCAGATTTGCTTTGTATTAACTCTCAAAAATGTAAAAACTCTGTTACAATCGACACAAAAAGGTCCAACCTCTTTTCCTTATTTCTATGGTATATTTATACAGTTTACAATAAGATAGAATCTCAATCATTACAAAATTTCAGTTATGATAGGGAGGAGAGAAATCGCTCCATTTCTTCTTCTCTGTCTTCACTTGGTGCCGGACGTTTATCCTCACGCATGCTTGGTACAAGTGACACATCTTTCAACCAGCTGAGATATTAGCTTCGATGGTTCTGCTTGACAACTAGCTTCAAAAAAGTAACATTCTCGGGCTAACTTCGGCAGCCTGTCTTCCATCTCTCTGTCTATGATGTTGATAGTGCATAATTGCACGCTTGGTTTGATCATACATTTGTCTATTTGGACTATGTCTGCCATAGTCACTTGGGAGATCTCGGTCAAATCCCTTTCTTTTTTTTCCTTTAAATCCAGAGAGATTTTTGCCATATTCATCTTAATCAAATCCTCGACACTACCTCTGCTATCAATGCCTAGCAAATCCCCATCTATAGAACTGAAAGCCTCTTCCAAGGCATTTGTTACCTTTTTGGCTTGCAACTTGCCTTCCGAGATGCTGTGCTCCCATTCTTTCAATAGAATGTTTCCTCTAGTCTGCTTCGAAATGGTGAACCTGGGAATACTTCCCGAATCCCTGTTGTTTGTGGCTATCACAACCTCTTGGAAGGCGACCTGTGCTGCTCCAGCTTCCCTTTCTCTAGAAAATAAGTTCTCTGAAACCTGGTTGACTAGAAAACAGTTGTCTCGGATCACTTCTACCTTGCCAAGTAAAATTCATTGGGTCGCAGAGACTCTGTCCCGAATCTCCATCGCATGTGACTGAAACATCCCAATATCTATCACCTTGCTTTCGACAATTTCCACCCTAGCCTGCAGCTGCTGGATCAAATCTTTTTGCTGACTCGTTTGCATCTGACCATCCCGAACCACTAGCTGCACTTGTTCGAGCTTAGACTTGAGTAGCTCTATCTCATTTTTATCGGCCAACCTTGCTTGCTCTATACCCACACTCGCCTGGTCTTTGGCAGTCTCCGTTGTTGTGGCTAGTCTAGCTTCCAGGGTCTTGATGAGGCAATTCTTTCGTTTCAGCTAGTTTTTTAGAAGCCTGACTGAAAACTGATTCGCCGAGGCATATGCTCCTAATGTCCTTGCTATCTCAGTCGCGAATTGTTCATTTTTCTTGTCCTTCCCATCAGTTATGACTTTGTATTTCTTGGCTGTCAACTCCCCTTCTTGGTCAAATTCTCTCTTTACCACTGCTTTTCTCTTCTTATCAAAGAAGAACTCATTCGGAGGGAGCTCTTCTACCCCTATAGGCCTCAAATCTTCATTGAAGATCCACCCTGCGTCAATATTCCCTTGAGTCGACTGCAAGGGAGTAACTGATGTGATAGGTTCTCTGACTTGCTTTGCTGATTTTCCGAGAGCAGTAACCAGACTCTGCTTCTTTAGAGGGGTTGGGAGTCTTTATTTCTGCTTTCAAACTCCTGGTTTGCTCACCCTCATCCTGGTGTTTTTCTTGATCGGGGTTCGCATCCTTAGAGCCTTATACATGCTTTTGTTTGACCTCCGCCGTAGCTGGACTCTCGCCCCGCAACACTGCAGGAAGACAATTGCGTCGATGTTATTGGAACTTCAGAACATCGGCTCTCTCCTCGGGTGCCAAGGTTTGTATCCGAGCTAGAATCTTGGCATAAGACCTTGCGCCTCGGAAAATGTCATCCGAGGGTGAATTATCATGCTCAAATCTCTTGAGCCCGCAACTGGCCAGATGATTGCTCACAACCCTCTACGGATCAGGCTTTTTATATTCAATGAGGACCAAATTTAGGTCCTCAGGGCTGCTGCCTCAACTCTGGCATGCCCAAAATCTAATAAAGAATAAGAATTTAAATGAACAGGAAAAGGTGGCCATACCTTCTTTGAGTATCCCTTAAGCTCCTTGCTTATACCACTGATTACTGCTTGTCTGGCAACCTCGCAACAAGCCAACTTGTCGGGAATGATAATGGCAGTGCATGCGGGGGAACAGAAGCCCCAAAAACTCTGAGGTACGAAAATTCAGCCTCCACATACCAGTCGGCTATGCTGCTCAAATTTGTCACTATACTGTCCGAAATCCTGGGTGGTGGGTGACCGAAAATAGTGACATGCAGAGGCACCATCACCTAGTTGAAGATTTCATATACGAAATTTGCAGCTTTGTTTTCCCATAATTTTGAATGATAGACGTGTATGGGCTCGTCTTCTAGTGGAGTCCAACTCCAACTCATTAAGGGAAATGGTGTCAAAAAACAAACAGCATCCATAATGTATGCAGACATGAAGAATGGAGAAGCCTTTCCGCTATCTTTCTGTGCCCATTACTCTGTGATTCGACTGGTCAAGCTGTCGGACAACATTTTCGCCCAGTTGAAGGAACTGCCTTCGGCGACCCGAAACATTATAGGCACCCATGGAAGATAAAAATGTGAGGTGTCCTCTTTCCCGTATAGCCTGCATGTCATCATGGCAACGTACTTGTACTGTGGCTCTAAGGAAGCTATTGAATATATGTCGTGGCTATCAGCCCTGAACTTCGCGACGTGCGAAACCCAATCTCTTATTAAACTGAACATGGTTTTATCATACTGTATGCATTCCTTCTTCTTGAATTCATCCAAGAATTCGACGCCATATGTATAGTAGGACGTTGTGGGCAACTTATACATGGCTTGCAGATGTTCTGGCCTGAAAGTCCTGATGGTGACTTTTTGCTCATTCATGATGGTTCTAGTCAGTATGTCAACAAGGTCCAATGCCCATCGGACCATATTATAATATGGCAATAGTTGTGGCCTGGCTGCTACTCTGTGCATTCTGAATTGGATGACGATCTTATACTTGGTGGTTATATCATGTTTTTCATTATCGCCAGAGTCATTGGAATAATCCACCAATTCTGCCTGCAGAACATCTGAAACGAATGACAAATTTGGGGCCGAGTCGATACTTTGAGGTGAAGTATCAGCAACGTTGTCCGAGCCTTGTCCTAAAACCTCAACATTGGCTTTGAATGCTTTTCGCGGAGCCATGGCTGGGGATTGTGTTTTAGCTCTTCTGCGATAGAAATACATATACATATAGAAGTCATCTTGCTCAGAGATAATCTGCTCTGCGTAATATGAAAATGAATTTGTTATAATGAACCACAACTCTTATATATATTCAAAAACTCGATACCTCTCAGAACAAGTCTGTCAAATCATTTTTAGAAATAAAATTTTCCCTAAAAATACGATCTTTATTCGTCGATTTGCCCTATTTCCTAATTAATGCCATAAATTTTGGCGGTTTAAAATGTCAGTTGGCGTATGGAACGAATAAGGCTACCTCGTAAATCACGCAAGCATCAAAACACGGGATATGTATCGATTTAGCTTAATTAATCCGGTTTTCCCTACGTTAATCAATATTTCGATACTCGTTATATCGAGGATTTTACTTTAACACTTTAAGCCTCTGACACCCGAGACTGCGATGATCGATTTTGGTTAATAAAAAGTGTAATCGTGATTAGGGGCTCAATTAATTTCATAGTTATTGTATTCGCCATATCGCGACTCGGAGCTTCGAAAATAAGTTTCTCGGAGGTTTGCATGCCGAGCTGCGAAACCGCGAGATTGCGATAATACAACTTAATTAAAAGGGAAGATAAACTCGGATTTAGTGATTAATTAATTACGTTTATATCATTATCGTGACTTCGCAAGTCGGGTTTGAGACTGTGTAACTTTTAAAAAAGAAAACGTCGAGTGGCGAATTGCCGACAGAACTTTTACCATGGTTTAGCTTTTACTTTTAACCTTGACACAGGTTACTAAAATAAGGACCTCGTGTTCTCGGCTATCGGGGCTACGACAATAAATTTTTGGATTTAGTGAACGTTGAGGTGTAAAAACCCGATGACTTTTAATCACGGTTTAGGGAAAACTTTACTCTCATTACTGCCCTGGGTGAAAAATTAAAGCGATTTCGCCGTTTCGTAGCTCAGGATGTGTGAACTGCATGACTTATAGTATCCGACCTACGAGATCCCAAGGTAGATAAAAAGAGGAAACATTTTTATGAAAGATTGGACTCGTCTCGAGAGTAAAATAATCATCGTTGCTTGCGTGATAAGGCTTCAGGGATCTTGAAACCACAGAGGGAAAAAACGAAAACCATCTTTCGATTTCGATCATTAAGAATGAAATTTATGACGGGATAGAAAAGCAAAGGCGGCTCCAACATAATGATCCGGATGATTTTTGGTACGAAATGAGAGCGGAGATATAATAAAGAAATGCAGAGAGATATCACGTATATCCAGTAACATAACAGAAATATATCAGAGATGCAACCATAAACACAGAGATACAGTAATACATGATTTCTATTAATGAAAGAAATGTACAGAGACTGTAAAAATACAGAGTGAAAGACTCGCTAGAATGGTGGCAGCTTATCTCTGAGAAGAGATGTGGCGGCTACTCGCATTCGCAAGAAGATGGTTACAATGAGGCTCGGAAGGCCCTTTTACAATAGACGGGAATGCCAAAAATCCTAGACATCCAAAAACCTAACCCTAGGAGATGAAGCGCCAAAAGTCGTGTGGGCCCCGTTTGGGTAAGTTG
>JASDQU010012047.1:26504-42449 GCA_032191745.1 Picea mariana
CCACCTGGATCACATAGGCTCCAACTAGGGATCCCGCTTTCTTGTAAGGCGGGAAGAACAGTAGACCACGTGCCAATATTGGGTAAATGGAGTCAATAGCTTCAATCAGGTGAAAAGGTTCCTGAGAACAGGGTAACGAAGGGGGAAAGAGACTTTGTTCTTTACCTTGAAAATCTTTTTCAAACTCAGATATTCTTTTTAAACTTAGTTGTAGTCCCTTTCACGACTTTCCCTTTCCCGCTACTAATTTCAGGTTTGCTTTAAGACAATCGAAACAGTTCTAGGAGACCCAACAGATCTTGTGGCTATTAGCTTGCATCAAAAGAAGAAGATTATATGTTTTTTAAAATGGGAAGCCCCGTCTGAATTTGGGATGTGGATCAGGTTTTTAAAAAACATTGGTTACCAGAGTAGAGTGATATTCATGTATAACAGCCTTACATATATCTTAGATATTGTTTCACTACCAGCGAGCCTGTTCAGTACCCCGGTGAAGTTATCTGGCCCCTTTTACTGAATTTCCTTTCACCACTTCGGAATATATTTATGCATTTAAATGCTGAGACGAGGGCCATCATTTTTCNCCTGTTCAGTACCCCGGTGAAGTTATCTGGCCCCTTTTACTGAATTTCCTTTCACCACTTCGGAATATATTTATGCATTTAAATGCTGAGACGAGGGCCATCATTTTTGAATTTCCTTTCATCGTCTCTTGGACTAGGTGGGGGCAATCATTTCTGAATTTTCTTTCACCACCTGTCTTATAATTTGCTTTTTAGAGCGCAAAGATGAGGGCAATCAGTTTGTATCAGGGCTGATATCTGTGTAATATTTTTCATTATAGGTTTGCCAACTTACTTTGATTACTCAGTACCAACCTTCCCTTGACCTTCACAACACCTTCGTTCTCCGGGGGAAAAAGGGAAAATAATTTTCTCAGAGCATTCTATTTGAGCAAGCCTCAATCCTCCGATGTTGTTGAAAAACATAGGAAAGTTAGGATCACTTTAGGCATCTCTTCGTTTAGTAGGGGATCGAGGAGTTGTGAAGACCCGCCCTCTTTTCACAATCTGCTTTGAAGCTCATAAGGTTGAAATGAAAACTCTTATCCCTTCTTATGCGAAATGGAAAGATGGTGACTTTTCGAAAGGTAAACCCAGAGATAGAAAAGGGTGACAGGCGGTGACTTACGGACTGAAAATACAAAGGTCAAAAAATTCGAAACTGACTCTTGTAGATATTTTCGGGGATACTTTACTTTGACTGACTGTTTTTAAATTGGGTGAATCGTTTAAATTGTCTTAATTTTTTCAAAGATTATTAAACCAAGAAACAACTCTGTTATTTATCAGTTCAGTTGATGTTGCTGTTTGAGTGAGGTTACCTCGGTTTTCTTTAATAGTCCTTTAGAACATGTCTTTTGAGAAATCTCATCTTTACCTTTTCATTTCAATTTCTTTGTGCAATATGAAATTTCTTAGGTATCACCTGTTTAAGCCGATTTATTTCTGACACCGACTTTCAGTTTACTTCTCCTGCTTGTTTTGCATGCAGATGGAATCCTGTAAAAGGCAAATACGAAGATTATCGGGGCTATCTGAAATGTGTCGAAATTTCATGAATGAAAAAGAAAATCAAGAGCAATGTTTAAATGAAAAATATATATATGTACAATATATATATATATATATATATATATATTTGGAATCTGGCGACTGTTATGTCATATAATTCTTCAGATACCGCCCGTTGACAGTGGCGTTGAGGACTTCACCATCTATATTTTCCAGTATGAAAGAATTTTTTCCTTCCAAAGCCGAGACCCTGAATGGCCCATACCAGAGGTGGTCAAATTTACCATGTTTAGCTGCTTCTTCCTTTCTTGCATCCCACCTTAATACTAAATCACCTGGGAGGAAATCTCTGTCCTTTGCTTTGCAGTCAAACAATGTCTTCATATCATCTTGGTACTTCTGGATCTTTTCATTTACTTTGACTCTATGTTGTTGAACCTCGATCAGTTGATTTATCCTTCTGGTGACATGATTGGGTTCTTCATTTTGGTCTTGCCATAACTTCATCACTGGGAGAGCTAGGTTTATAGGTAGTACAGCATCGGTCCCATATACCATCTGAAATGGTGAAATGTCGATTGACCTTTTTGTGCTTATGCGATTTTCCCACAATGCGTATTTTAAGTGCACATGCCAAGACCTTTTATTTTCATCCAATACTTTCTTAATTATATTTACCAGGCTCTTGTTAAATGATTCGGCCAATCCGTTTCCCTGGGGGTAATATGTTGTGGAATGGCCAAGAATGATGTTATACTTTTGACAGAAGCTGATCATAGCCATAGATTTAAAGGCTTGGGCATTTTCTGTAACTATCTTTCGGGGGCACCCAAATCTAACCAGAATATTGTCTTCTAAAAAGTTGATTACCACCGGGTCTGTTGCCCTTTTGGTTGGAATGGCTTCCACCCATTTAGTAAAATAATCTGTTGCGGTTAAGATCCACTTGTGTTGAGCATTGGAATGGGGGTTAATCTCGCCTATGAAGTCTAGACCCCATTGCTGAAATGGGGCTTCTGCTTTGAATGGAACTAAAGGCAGTGCCGGGAGCTTCTGTTTACCTGCAAATAGTTGACAAGGGTTGTAGGCTAGGACTTTGGCATTGACGTCCGAGAAATTTTTTGGCCAGTAGTACCCAGCCCTCAGAATTTTATAAGATGTAGCTCTCCAAGCGTAATGCCCCCCACAGATTCCTTCATGAAATTCGTCTATAACCTGCTGAGTTTCTAATTTGACTAAACAGACTAACAGGAAACCGAGTGGATCTTTCCAATATAGTTGACTTTCGACGATACAATATTTAACTGCATGGAGTTTTAAAGTTCTGGATTTAGATGGTGATAGCTCATTTGGGCATTTTAGAGTTAGCAGGTATGACACTATGTCTCTGTACCAACCTGACGATATGAACTTCTCTTCGATCTTGTTTGGACATGTTTCCTCATTCAACTCATTTAGGTTCGTGTCTTCGTTGCCTTCCTACAGGCAATTGATATCTAGGACTCTAAAATTCGACTCAGCTAATAGTTTGGCCAGGCCTTGCCCTTTTATCAATTTGGTCGGTTTGACTTCCAGATCAAATTCTTGGATTTTGGTGAGCCATCGCCCTCTTTTTCCATCACTGTCTGGCTGTACCAATATATCTTTCACAGAACTGGTAGGCACGTACACAATTATCTTTGAGTGTAGTATATACATTATGAATGCCTTTAATGCTTTTACCATGGCGTATGCCTATTTTTCTATTATATCATACTTCAGTTCTGTGTCTCTAAGGCTCTTACTGAAAAGGCGATCGGTTGTTCAAATACTTCTTTGTTCTTTTGTAGGAGTACCGCGGCGATAGTGTGTTCGGAGGCAAATGAGAAGATAAGAAAATATTTTAGATAGTGAGGGCTTGCTAGCACAGGTGCCTTGCTTATGACTTTCTTAATATGTGCGAATGATGCTTTGGCCTTGGTTGTCCATTTTACTTCACTGTCCTTCTTCAGCATACCTGTGATCAATTCTACAATCTCAGCGAAATTTGGGATAAACCTTCATAAAAAAATTATTCTTCCTAAGAAATATTGAATCTCTTTTACATTTCTGGGAATATTTATAGTATCTATTGCTTCAATCCTCTTAGGATCAATCCTGATTCCATCCCTAGATACGATATGACCCAAAATATTACCTTCTCGCATGGCGAAATGTGATTTCTTTGGGTTTAAAGATAGGCCAAACCTGTGGCATTTTTCGAAAGTCTGTTTAAGATGCATCAAGTGTTCTTCGTCGGTTTTAGAGAAAACCGTCAAATCGTCGAGGTAAATGACTATGAACTTATCTCTTTCTCCTATGAAAGCAATGTCCATAGCGCACTGGAATGTGGCCCCTGCATTCATCAAACCAAAAGGCATTTTGTCATACATGAACGTACCCCATGGTGTGGTGAAAGCAGTTTTTTCCCTGCCTTGTTCATTCATGGAGATTTGATTATAACCAGAGAACCCGTCGATCATAGACATTCGGTTTTCTCCAACTACTTTTTCTAATACATGGTCCATTTTGGGTAGCAGATAGTTGTCCTTGAGAGATGACTTATTTAAGTTTCGAAAATCCACACATAGTCTGATTTCCCCACTCTTTTTCCTGACCAGGACCAAGTTTTCCACCCAGTCTGAATATCTCAGAGGTACGATTATTTTCGCGTCTAAAAGTTTCTTAACTTCTTTTTCGATCACAGGTAACAAAATGGGGTTGATCTGTCTAAGATTCTGCCTAAATGGTTTGACCCCAGGTTTCAAAGGTATCTTGTGATCAATTACGGAAGTGTCATATGTTCTTAACTCATCATAAGACTAGGCAAAAACATCCTTATACTGTCTGAGTAGGTCTTTATACTTACTTTTTATTTCGGGAGGAAGGAACTTGGATATTTTTACTATCTTGGACTCTACTTCAGTTCCTATATCACAGTCCTCCACTTCTTCTGGTTGGGGTTGTAAAGTGGATTTTACAGGTACATCGTTCTGATCAAAAAGTCTTTCTAAAGGAATCAATCCATTCGGAATCTTGTTGTTTTTAAGGACCAGCATACGATGATCCACAATTTTTTCTTGGAAAGCTTTAGGATCTTCCCCCTCTTTCATGATCCATATCGGGTCATTTTGATTTTCTTAGTCTGCATGAGTTTCGGAGAATTCACCCACTGCTTCGAGAAATTTCTTAATTTGTTCGTCATCCTCAAAGACCTGCCAATGCTGGATATTGTCTGGTATAGATGGTCTGTGTCTGATTTCTATGTGATACTTCAATTTGAAGGTCATGGGAAGAGAGAAGGTTGAAGCTGCTTTAGCCAATGCATCAACATGTAAATTCTCTGCGCGTGGGATGAAATGGACATTTACAGATGAGAATTTTTTTTCGATGAGATCCCAAGCACAATTCCTATATGATCTTAATCTAGGATGCTTGGCTTGGTACAGTCGATTTATCTGTTTGACTATTAACTCTGCATCTCCATATACCTCTAAGTTATTTATTTTTATCTTTTTAGCAGCTTCTAATCCTAAGACTAGTGCTTCGTACTCACATACGTTGTTAGTATACTCTGTATCCCACTGCAGTCGGTAGGAAAAAGGAACAACGAACTTACCTTCGGGAGCCACTAAAAGCATTCCTGCACCGACCCCTTTAGAAGATGAGGCACCATCGAAGTACATTTTCTAGACACCAGTGCTACATAGATCTTCTGTCATGTAACTTGACTCTTCCTGCTTTATATCGTTTTCCTCCGGGCAACCATCTAAGCCATCATCAAAAGACAAAATACAATTTCCCAGATCTTGATCTGCAATGTAAATAGGGAAATTGTTCGGGTTTTGAGGGTTGCTAACCGTATATGCTAATCTCGTTTCTCTATACAACTGAGTAAACTGACCACCAAACATAGGGATTGTGGTGAACGTCATGTCCAATTGAAGAGAACCTCCCAACTTGGCTCCCCATGACCTAGACAACAGTAAGCCACATTTAGGGGGAATATCCGCAATAACCACATCCATCAGGATACTCTTAACTGGGACCTGCGCCAGGGTAACTACCAAGTCTTTTATCATCCCCATACACTTAACCCTTCTTGAGTCAAAGGAGTAAATATCTCCATAAGGTCTGGTGATCTAGAGACCCAATTTGTCCATAATAATCTTAGGCATAACGTTATGGGAGGCTCCAGAGTCTAACATGCAATTATGTAGCAATTGATCATACACATTTAAAGTGATATAAAAGGGAGCAATGGTGTCTTTGGCCCCTTCAAAATGGGGATGAAAAGTGATGTTAGGTTTGTCATCTTCCAGGTTTAAAACATCAGACTGGCTTTCTAGCTCAGAGACATCCATCACTTTGGTAATATGCTTCCGATAAACGAGGTTTTTTGCTAATTCTACCAAAGGGATTGGTATCTTAATTTTATTTATCTCATTTTCAAAACTGAAAGCTTCGCTCACCTTGTCTGTTTCTTTGGTTGAGACTTCCGAATCCTTTCTTTCTGACTTATTTGTCTGGACTGCTTTATTACTCATGGTCTTGGTTGAAGGCATAATTTTATTTACTGTTTCGGTTCCTTGTGCTTGGGTTTCAACTTTTTCCACTTCGGACTCTTGTGTGCTTACTGCTTTCGTTTTGTTGTTGGGTAATAAGGTCTCTTCCGAAGTAGGCTCATAAGCTTGACCTCTTTGGAGGATTTTCTTGGGTTGAGTAGTCGAGGTGGGCTTACTCTTAGATCTTAAGTTGTACTTAGGTTGAAACTCAGCCATTATCATCTCAGTCTCTTGTTAAGATTCACAAGGGTTAGTATGATAATTTTCTTCACCCTTATGCGACGGTTGTTGAGTGCTTAGAGATTTATCATAATCTTCTCGAGTCAGATATGGTTGTGTGCAATCATCACCGAAGTTCGTGACATCATTATCCGAATCTCCGAAGTCTTGAAAATCATTCGCTCCTATAAAATTTTCGTTCTTTAAGGGAGCTTGTATTTTTTGATCTTTGGTTTTTATTTGTCTTTGCTGGTTCAAGGGGTTGGGGTTCCTCTTGAAATCCTTTTTGGGGAAATAGTTAGCTTTGGCCTGTTCGAGCTCCATTCTAGATATTTTATTAGACAGTTCTTTAATTACTCTGGTAATATCTTCTACCCTGTCGTCTGTGGATCTATTAGACCCTGACGGACCAACTTGTTCTCTAAAGTGTTTAGTTTCTCGGTTTCCCGTTTCTACTTTAGCTTTGAGATTACCTGAAGCCATCATATTAGACTCAATTTCTACCGCATCATCCTGCATTCGGTTTAGGGTGGCTCCCCTTCTTTCTCGCAAAAGGAGTGAGAAATCCGGCTCAAAATCCCCCGCGAAAGTTACCTTGGCCGCGGGTTGAGATGGTTTAACCTCAGCTAGGATTTTGTTATACAATTTGTTAAATATTTGAATAAATTCCATGACTGTTTCAGAATTCTTTTTTCTTAGAGACCCAAATTCGGTTAAATAATATAGATGGTCTTTTCTCTCGCCCCATTGTCTGAGGAAGGCATCTTCCAAAGCGTCATAAGACAAGATAGATGTTGCAGGTAGGCTCCGAAACCAAGTTCAAACCTGGCCTTCAAAGGTTTGGACAAGAAGTCTCGAATATACGTCCTCATGCTCAATACCTAGGATATCTGCGAATTGGTCAAATAAATTAATATGTTCGGCTGCTGTCAGATCCCCTTCACTGGTGAATTTTGGTAAATTTTTTATGTAATTTCGGGGAGGTCATGTAGAGGGACGGGAAATACTAAGGGGGTGTATCTGGCTGCAACTTTCGCAAACACTTTGGGAGGGGGGGTAGGCCCTTGGCCTCCCACTCCTCCTAGAGGGGCTCCTCCCCCTCCTCCTCTGATAAACCCTCAACCTCCTCCTATAAACCCTCCACCTTCTCCTCCGGCGGCTGCCATCATTATTTGTGGGAAGTTTTAAAGGGGGTTTTGGAAAATTAAAAGTGAATCTTTATTTTCTTCACGAAGAGGAAAATCTGAAGATGAAAGATAAGGAATGCTAGGACTCAGTTCCTCGGATTTGCAAGAGACGAAATCAGGACAACCGACGGGTGTGGAAACCGAATGTGTAACACACTCTTCAGAATTTGGTGAGGTTGGAAAATTTAACTGAAGGAAAGATGGTATGTCAACTGCCGACGAACTTTCAAGAGGGCCCTTTCCTTTGTTTACTAAGGGGATTGTCGGATGAATCTAACTCCTAGCTTCAGAGCAGTTTGTTATTAAAACTTTAGTATCAAAGAGAGGACTGCGTGAAGTTGAGGGTTCAAAAGAACTCTTAGTCTTCAGTTGTGGGGTTTTAAGTTTGTAAACTGCAGTGGTTGGCTTAAGAGAGCCTCTCGCCTTTAGAATCTTTTCGGGATCGGTAATGGGCGTAATCTGCTTACCATACGGGTTGTGGCTAGTATTCCTTAGACCGGATGCTAGTTTATTATTTGTGGAGTCGCCAAGTGAAAAATTGAAAAGCCTTAAAAAGGTGTGTACTCTTTGTTCACTATCAAAGGGTAACACTTTCAACGAAACACAAATTTCGTTTTCCCAGGGAAAAAGGTTTCGTAACTTCGGTCCCCGGCAATGGCGCCAGAAAGATGTTGTTCTAGAGTCTGTACTTAAGGCTTAGAAGTACAGTTTCTAGGCATCCGAAAGTGTGTAAAGGGTGGAGAAGAGAGAAACATCAACCTTCGGCTAAGGAAACTAGGGAAGATTTCTACATTGGCATTGTCTAGCTTCCAACTGTTCCTGGGTAGTTATATCCTGTTAAATCGCCACCCATGAACGTTCGAGTTCAACCTGGGTAGTAGTTGTTTTAAGAATAGTGTCGAAAAGATTTAAGGCAATGTGCGTTTGATTTGATAATCCGGGTTCGATGTTGGGCTATGTCGGCACAGGGACAGTCATGGAGGAACAATAAAATAAGAAAAAACTTCAGAGAGAAATTAAGTGCTATCTCAATTCGGTCGTATAAAAGAGAATTTACAGTTTCGAAAATAAAACGGAGTGAAAATCAAAGGCTCTTTCCTGTAACCGAGTTATATCTTAATAAAAAGTATGAGGTGGGAGAAAAACATTTAGCTGTCTATAGATTAAGGCTCCTATCAAGGGAGAATCTCACGTATAAACAAAAGAGGAAAATTGCAAGGAAATAACCCGATGGAGCATAAAATATATATGGACTTCTGAAAGTGTTGACTGGTCTTACACCTACTGATAGCTGGTATAGAGGAATAACAATAAACAATTATAGAAAACCAGAATTCATTCACTATAGTAGTGGTTGTACTAAATTATAACGAAGCATTCATCAGTTATGAATATGAAATGAAATGAAATATGAGATACAAGAGAACAAACTCATAACACAGTCGTGACGGAATTGAGAATCTTCAAATTTGCTTTGTATTAACTCTCAAAAATGTAAAAACTCTGTTACAATCGACACAAAAAGCTCCAGCCTCTTTTCCTTCTTTCTATGGTATATTTATATAGTTTACAATAAGATAGAATCTCAATCGTTACAAAATTTTGGTTATGATAGGGAGGAGAGCAATCACTCCATTTCTTCTTCTCTGTCTTCACTTGGTGCCAGACGTTTGTCCTCGCACGTGCTCGTTATAGGTGACACATCTTTCAACCAGCTGAGATATTAGCCTCGACGGTTCTCCTTGACAACTGGCTTCAAAAAAGTAACATTCTCGGCCTAACTGTGGCAGCATGTCTTCCATCTCTCTATCTATGATGTCGATAGTGCATAATTGCATGCTTGGTTTGATCATACATTTGTCTATTTGGACTATGTCTGCCATAGTCACTTGGGAGATCTTGGTCGAATCCCTTTCTTCTTTTTCCTTTAAATCAAGTGAGATTTTTGCCATATTCATCTGAATCAAAGCCTCGGCACTACCTCTGCTATCAATGCCTAGCAGATCCCCATCTATAGAACTGAAAGCCTCTTCCAAGGCATTTGTTACCTTTTTGGCTTGCATCTTGCCTTCTGAGATGTTGTGCTCCCATTCTTTCAATAGAATGTTTCCTCTGGTCTGCTCCGAAATGGTGAACCTGGGAGTACTTCCCGAATCCCTATTGTTTGTGGCTATCAAAGCCTCTTGGAAGGCGACCCGTGCTGCTCTAGCTTCCCTTTCTCTAGCAGATAAGTTCTCTGAAACTTGGTTGACTAGCAAACAGTTGTCTCGGATCGCTTCTACCTTGCCGAGTAAATTTCGTTGGGCCATAGAGACTCTGCCCCAAATCTCCATTGCCTGGGACCGAAACATCCCGATATCTATCACCTTGCTTTCGACGATTTCCACCCTAGCCTGCAGCTGCTGGATCAAATATTTTCGCTGACTTGCCTGAATATGACCATCCTGAACCACCAGCTGCGCTTGTTCGAGCTTAGACTTGAGCAGCTCTATCTCATTTTTATCATCCAACCTTGCTTGCTCTATACCCACACTCACCTAGTCTTTAGCAGTCTCCGTTGCTGTGGCTAGTCTAGCTTCCAGGGTCTTGATGAGGCGATTCTTTCGTTTCAGCTGGTTTTTTAGAAGCCCAATTGAAAACTGATTCACTGAGGCATATGCTCCTAATGTCCTTGCTATATCAGTCACGAATTGTTCATTTTTGTTTGTCCTTCCCATCAGTTATGACTTTGTATTTCTTGGCTGTCGACTCCCCTTCTTGGAAAAATTCTCTCTTTACCACTGCTTTTCTCTTCTTATCGAAGAAGAACTCATTCGAAGGGATCTCTTCTACCCTTATAGGCCTCAACTCTTCATTGAAGATCCACCCTACATCAATATTTCCTTGAGTCGATTGCAAGGGATTAACTAATGTGATAGGTTCTCCGACCTGCTTTCTGATTTTCCCAGAGTAGTAACCGGACTCTGCTTCTTCAGAGGGTCGGGAGTCTTTATTTCTGCTTTCAGACTCCTGGTTTGGTCTCCCTTGTCCTGGTGTTTTCCTTGATCGAGGTTCACATCCTTAGAGCCTTCGGCATCCTTTTGTTTGACCTCCGCCGTAGCTGGACTCTCGCCCCGCAACACTGCGGGAAGACAACTGCGTCGATGTTCTTGGAACTTCAGAACATTGGCTCTCTCCTCAGGTGCCAAGGTTTGTATCCAAGCTAGAATCTCGGCATAAGACCTTGCACCTCGGAAAATGTCATCCGAGGGTGAATTCTCGTGCTCAAATCTCTTGAGCCTGCAACTGGCCAGATGATTGCTCACAACCCTCTGCGGATCGTGCTTTTTATATTCAATGAGGACCAGATTTAGGTCCTCTAGGGCTGCTACCTCAGCTTTGGCATGCCCGAAATCTAATAAAGAATAAGAATTTAAATGAATAGGAAAAGGTGTCCATACCTTCTTTGAGTATCTCTTAAGCTCCTTTCTTATACCACCAATTATTGTTTGTCTGGAAACCTCGCGACAAGCCAACTTGTCGGGAATGAATAATGGCAGTGCATGCGGGGGAACAGAAGCCCCGAAAACTCTGAGGTATGAAAATTTGGCCTCCACATACCAGTCGGCTATGCTGCTTAGATTTGTCACTATACTGTCCGAAATCCTGGGTGGTGGGTGACCGAAAATAGTGACATGCAGAGGCACCATCACCCAGTTGAAGATTTCGTATACGGAATTTGCAACTTTGTTTTCCCATAATTTTGAATGATAGACGTGTATGGGCTCGTCTTTTGCTGGAGTCCAACTCCAACTCATTAAGGGAAATGGTGTCAAAAAACAAATGGTGTCCATAATGTATGCAGACATGAAGAATGAAGACGCCTTTCCGCTATCTTTTTGCACCCGATACTCTGTGATTCGACTGGTCAAGCTGTCGAACAACATTTTCGCCCAATCGAAGGAACTACCTTCGGCGACCTGAAACATTAGAGGCACCCATGGAAGATAAAAATGTGAGGTGTCATCTTTCCCGTATAGCCTGCATGTCATCATGGCAACGTACTTGTGCTGTGGCTCTAAGGAAGCTATTGAATATATGCCGTGGCTATCAGCCCTGAACTTCGTGGCGTGCAAAACCCAATCTCTTATTAAACTGGACATGGTTTTATCATACTGTATGCATTCCTTATGCTTGAATTCGTCAAAAAATTCGGTGCCATATGTATAGTCGGATGTTGTGGGTAGCTTATACATGGCTTGCAGATGTTCCGGCCTGAAAGTCCCGATGGTGACTTTCTGCTCATTCATGATGGTTCTGGTCGGTATGTCAACATGGTCCAATGCCCATCGGACCATATCATAATATGGCAATAGTCATGGCCTGGCTACTATGCTGTGCATTCCGGATTGGCTGACGATCTTATACTTGGTGGTTATATCATCTTTTTCATTATCGCTGGAGTCATCAGAATAATCCACCAATTCTGCCTGCAGAACATCTAAAATGAACGACCAATTCGGGACCGAGTCGATACTTCGAGGCAAAGTATCAACAATGTTGTCTGAGCCTTGTTCCGAAACCTCAACACTGGCTTTGGATGCTTTTTGTGGAGCCATGGCTGGGGATTGTGTTTTAGCTCTTCTGCGATAGAAATACGTATACATACAGAAGTCATCTTGCTCAGAGATAATGTGCTCTGCATAATATGAAAATGCATTTGTTATAATGAACCACAACTCTTATATATATTCGAAAACTCGGTACCTCTCAGAACAAGTCTGTCAAATCATTTTTAGAAATAAATTTTGCCATAAAAATACAATCTTTATTCGTCGATTTGCCCTATTTCCTAATTAATGCCATAAATTTTGGCGGTTTAAAATGTCATTTGGATTATGGAACGAATAAGGCTACCACGTAAATCGCGCAAGCATTGAAACACAAGATATGTATCGATTTAGCTTAATTAATCCGGTTTACCAATGTTAATCAATATTTCGATACTCGTTATATCAGGGATTTTACTTTAACACTTTAAGCCTCTGACACCCGAGACTACGATGATCGATTTTGGTTAATAAAAATTGTAATTGTGATTAGGGGCTCAATTAATTTCGTAATTATTGTATTCGCCATATCGCGACTCGGAGCTTCGAAAATAAGTTTCCAGGAGGTTTGCATGTTGAGCTGCGAAACCGCGAGATCGTGATTATATGACTTAATTAAAAGGGAAGATAAACTCGGATTTAGTGATTAATTAATTATGTTTATATCCTTATCGTGACTTTGCGAGTCGGGGTTGAGTCCGTGTAACTTTTAAAAAAGAAAACGCCGAGTGGCGAATTGCCGACAGAACTTTTACTATGGTTTAGATTTTACTTTTAACCTTGACACGGGTTACTAAAATAAGGACCTTATGTTCTCGGCTATCAGGGCTACGACAATAAATTTTTGGATTTAGTGAACGCCAAGGTGCGAAAACCCGATGACTTTTAATCATGGTTTAGGGAAAACTTTACTCTCGTTACTGCCCTGGGTGAAAAATTAAAGCGATTTCGTTGTCTCGTAGCTCGGGACTTGTGAACTGCATGACTTATAGTATCCGACCTATGAGATCCCGAGGTAGAACAAAATAGCAAACATTTTTATGAAAGGTTGGACTCGTCTCGAGAGTACAATAATCATCGTTTCTTGCGTGATAAGGCTTCAGGGATCTTGAAACCACAGAGGGAAAAAACAAAAACCATCTTTCGATTTCGAGCATTAAGAATGAAATTTGTGATGGGCTAGAAAAACAAAGGCGGCTCCAACAGCACCCGTGCCATTTCATTCTTCAACCAGAAAGTAAACCTTGTCATTTCAGAAAGTAAACTTTGTCATTTCAATATTCACCGCCAGATGTTGCACTTGCTTGTTATTCTCTCGTTCACCAGGACCAGGTAGCAAAGGTCTCCAGTTGTTCTTATTTTCTCGATGAACCTTCAGAGCCGTCAGGTGCCCTTTCAACCTGCCAATGGGTCCACTGGAGATGGCACATTTTCACCCATTTTAGCTTCAAAACGCCATTACCAAACAAGCCAAGGTTAACCAGAGTGTCGTAACTCCAGGTTGATCGAGTTCATCAGTTTCTTTATGGGTTTTATTTTCCCTATGATGGCTATGGTATTCACTAGAACGTGTCCAATGCACTAATTCCAAGGCATACAAATGCATCCAATGTACTAAATTCAAGGCATGCGATAACTAGAACGTGGAAGCCATGCACTGTGAAATGATTTGTTTTTTTCTTTAAAATAGACTTTTGTCGTTGGCTTTTTTCCTTAAAATATTTGAATATAATTTAAAATAAATTATCGTTGTTAAGAGTTTTGCTCTGTGAACTCTTAGAATATTTAACAATTTCATTGAACTTTCTTTTAAACTATTAATCCATATCATATATTATAAAACAAAATAACATAACTTCCACAAAATGAGACGTTTCTCTGCTCTGTTGTCTTGGAAAATGCTGAATTGCAGTCTTTTGGTGTTGAATGGCCCCGAATGGCAGAGAAAAGGCTACGACTTATTTGGGATTTTGATCCTATGCGCGAAGGGACTCCGTGCTTAAAGCCGTAATTGGCCTTCTTTCCATTGGTGCTCCAAATTATTCTAGGATATTATTATGACGAAGTAAATCTAGCCCCAACAACTTTGTCCATCAAGGATGTGGACAAACGCCTAATAAAAAAAAGTAACCAAAAGATTCTGAGTGCGTATACTGAATACTTCCTTCCAATTAACTGCTTAACTCTATCTCCACAATGTCTCCTACGAGAGTACAACGAGATTCATGCCAGTTAATATGCGACCTTTGGCCGTATTTTTTTCTACTTCTTCATTCAATGCTAATAATTCTAGGTCTAACAACTCTTTATTCTCTTATGAACGACCAACTCTGCGTATTTGTGAGGAAAGTGTTGATCTTATTCACGAAATTTGGATTCTCTCTGAGCCTTGGAATCCAATTTCACCACCCACTTGACTGAGTATTCTTTAATTTTCCGCTTCAACTTTTTGATAATACTTGTCTATTTCTTTTTCTTTAGGTGAATCCACTTACCACTCTGGTGTTTGTTGCTGCTTCTTGCCACAACTTTCATATTTCTAAATAGAAACCTTGCCCTTAGTATATATATTTAGTAGATTGAAACTAATAAGTCATTTAGTCAAGTCAACTGCCTAGTCAAGCAATAATAGTCTTACCCTGAGAACAGGGACTTACTTCTCTGCAACTCTTCTTGTTTAGATTGATATTTCATCTTATTATGCTATTATTTTATCTTAATAATAATATCTCCTACAATTCAATTTTCCACGATATTTCGTCGTTTTAATTTGTTGTATAATTATTTACTTGAATTATTTATTTAAAATGATATTTCGTTTTTATATGTTATTGTTTTATCTCAATTTATGATATCATCTTGATCTTTATGTGAACTTATCCAATTACTCCATCTTGATTTGATGGTCTTTGTTGAAGGTTAGGCAAATGATATTTTGATATTGCATTAAGACTTTCAGAATGAACTCCTAGTCAAAGTTCCGAATGAACACTTTCGGAATGAACTCCTAGTCACACTTCTAATCATTACAAACTGTAAATTTTCAAATATGCACATCTGACAACATTATCAATCATTACTAATATCTCAATAATCAAAATGCATAGGGAAATGTATTTCCATTATATTTTGTGAAACGATATTTATATTATAGTTTGTTGAAGTTAAGTAAGTCAAGGAATAATTTGACATTGCACTAAGGCTTTTCATAAGAGCTTGTAGTCACAATTATAATCAGTAGGAAGTGTGATTTTTCAAATATTGGCATCTCAGAGTCATTACTAGTATTTCAAAGATCAAAATATATAGGCATATTTTCTCTGTCATGTATACGAACATGTGATTTCTCTTTTCTTAGCCTATTAAAATCCACCCAACAAAGCTTTTGTACATACAAAATTGACTTTGAGTTTTTATAAATTGATATATGTGAGAGATGTGTAATTTATATTAGTTATAAATTATAAATATATATATTTTTAATTTATATATGTTTTAAAAAAATTGTTATATATTAAAAAGATAATTTAAAAAAAAATTAATTAAATCTTGTTCAAAGATGAAAAACTTTTGGCTTTCCACTATTGGATCCAATTTCTTTGGACATGTTCCCACTAAATGTTTATCTATATAAATTAAGTGAAAAAAAACTATCACATATATCAAGATTATTTTACTATTTTATAAGATGCATAATTTTTAAGATACATTTTTAATTTATGCATCTATCATAAAAAATAAAAAAAATGTAAACAAGTTTTAAATAAATAATACTAAAATACAAATTAAAAAT
>JASDQU010012047.1:42499-54221 GCA_032191745.1 Picea mariana
CTCAGGGGTATCTAAGCCGTCAAAATCACCCGGGGATCGCACCCGGCCTGAGCCACACCAACCCTTAACATGGTTGGATTTTTTGTCCCCGCAGGTTTCGAACCGGTGACTTTAACATCACGGAGTGGCTTAACAACACACTCCGTCACCGACTGTCCTACACCTCGGGGACCTAACAGTTTTAAGATTGATCCTAAGTTGATTGATGAATTTTTTAATTCCTAAACTAGATTGTAACCATTAAACAAAACAATTTGCATACTTAGGGAACAAATGATGAGAAAACAAGCAAAAAGATAATCATATGATAGGCACAATGATCTCTCCAATATTGATTAAAATCTCCAATGTGAATGAACATGAGTTTGAACTGGAAATATCTTCTACCTAAATGATTTGCACACAAATGTGCAAATCAATCTTGGGTAAACTCATGCCCGGATATAGAGACCCAGACTAGCCAGCTTACTATCCAGAATTGTCTACTGCAGTTTAACCCGTATTACCCAGACTAAAGCAAGACTAGCATGAGCCCTACTACGAGCCAACAAATTTTCGATGGGTTTTGTGAACCACATGATCGTGTTGGACATGAAAATAAATCTATGAAATCTTTGAATCAGTGGAAGTAATGATTACCACCCTCAGAACACAGGTAAAAATTTTCACACCTGCCTTCAATTTTGAAATATTCTCACCTGCCTTGAATTTTGAAATGCATGGTGAAGGAAGGTTAAAACCATGTAATTCTAACTTGTCCATCTGTCATTTCAATATTCCAATCAAGATTTATGATTTCTGAAGGGGTAATGAAACCATTTAAACCAGATAGTGGTGTTTGTTTTTGGCAATAGCTCAAAGGGCTGGTATTGGTGTTGTTGTTGTGTAACTCGAAGAGTCACAAGGAAAGCCACCCGTGCCATTTCATTCTTCAACCAGAAAGTAAACCTTGTCATTTCGAAAAGTAAACTGTCATTTCAATATTCACCGCCAGATTTTGCACTTGCTTGTTATTCTCTCGTTCATCAGGACTAGGTAGCAAAGGTCTCCAGTTGTTCTTATTTTCTCGATGAACCTTCAAAGCCGTCAGGTGCCCTTTCAACTTGCCAATGGGTCCACTGGAGATGGCACATTTTCACCCATTTCAGCTTCAAAACGCCATTACCAAACAAGCCGAGGTTAACCAGACTGTCGTAACTCCAGGTCGATCGAGTTCATTAGTTTCTTTATGGGTTTTATTTTCCCTATGATGGCTATGGTATTCATTGGAACATGTCCAATGCACTAATTCCAAGGCATACGAATGCGTCCAATGTACTAAATTCAAGGCATGTGATAACTAGAACATGGAAGCCATGCACTGTGAAATGATTTGTTTTTTTCCTTAAAATAGACTTTTGTCGTTGGCTTTTTTCCTTAAAATATTTGAATATAATTTAAAATAAATTATCGTTGTTATGAGTTTTGCTCTGTGAACTCTTAGAATATTTAACAATTTCATTGAACTTTCTTTTAAACTATTAATCCATATCATATATTATAAAATAAAATAACATAACTTCCACAAAATGAGACGTTTCTCTGCTCTGTTGTCTTGGAAAATGCCGAATTGCAATCTTTTGGTGTTGAATGGCCTCGAATGGCAGAGAAAAGGCTGCGACTTATTTGGGATTTTGATCCTATGCGTGAAGGGACTCCGTGCTTAAATTCGTAATTGGCCTTCTTTCCATTGGTGCTCCAAATTATTCTAGGATATTATTATGACGAAGCAAATCTAACCCCAACAACTTTGTCCATCAAGGATGTGGACAAATGCCTAATAAAAAAAAGTAACCAAAAGATTCTAAGTGTGTATACTGAATACTTCCTTCCAATTAACTGCTTAACTCTATCTCCACAATGTCTCCTACGAGAGTACAACGAGATTCGTGCCAGTTAATCTGCGACCTTTGGCCGTATTTTTTTCTACTTCTTCATTCAATGCTAATAATTCTTGGTCTAACAACTCTTTCTTCTCTTATGAACGACCAACTCCGCGTATTTGTGAGGAAAGTGTTTATCTTATTCATGAAATTTGGATTCTCTCTGAGCCTTGGAATCCAATTTCACCACCCACTTGACTGAGTATTCTTTAATTTTCCGCTTAAACTTTTTGATAATACTTGTCTGTTTCTTTTGCTTAAGGTGAATCCACTTATCACTCTGGTGTTTGTTGCTGCTTCTTGCCACGACTTTCAGATTTCTAAACAGAAACCTTTCCCTTAGTATATATATTTAGTAGATTGAAACTAATAAGTCATTTAGCCAAGTCAACTGCCTAGTCAAGCAATGATAGTCTTACCCTGAGAACAAGGACTTATTACTCTACAACTCTTCTTGTTTAGATGGATATTTCATCTTATTATTATGCTATTATTTTATCTTAATAATAATATTTCTTACAATTCAATTTTCCACGATATTTCGTCGTTTTAATTTGTTGTATAATTATTTACTTGAATTATTTATTTAAAATGATATTTCGTTTTTATATGTTATTGTTTTATCTCAATTTATGATATCATCTTGATCTTTTATGTGAACTTATCCAATTACTCCATCTTGATTTGATGATCTTTGTTGAAGGTTAGGCAAATGATATTTTGATACTGCATTAAGACTTTCGGAATGAACTCCTAGTCAAAATTCCGAATGAACACTTTCGGAATGAACTCCTAGTCACACTTCTAATCATTACAAACTGTAAATTTTCAAATATGCACATCTGACAACATTATCAATCATTACTAATATCTCAATAATCAAAATGCATAGGGCAATGATATTTGAAACGATATTTATATTATAGTTTGTTGAAGTCAAGTAAGTCAAAGCATAATTTGACATTGCACTAAGGCTTTTCATAAGAGCTTGTAGTCACAATTATAATCAGTAGCAAGTGTGATTTTTCACATATTGGCATCTCAGAGTCATTACTAGTATTTCAAAGATCAAAATGTATAGGCATATTTTCTCTGTCATGTATACGAACATGTGATTTCTCTTTTCTTAGTCTATTAAAATCCACCCAACAAAGCTTTTGTACATACAAAATTGATTTTGAGTTTTTATAAATTGATATATGTGAGAGATGTGTAATTTATATTAGTTATAAATTATAAATATATATATTTTTAATTTATATATGTTTTAAAAAAATTGTTATATATTAAGAAGATAATTTAAAAAAAAATTAATTAAATCTTGCTCAAAGATGAAAAACTTTTGGCTTTCCATTATTGGATCCAATTTCTTTGGACATGTTCCCACTAAATGTTTATCTATATAAATTAAGTGAAAAAAAACTATCACATATATCAAGATTATTTTACTATTTTATAAGATGCATAATTTTTAAGATACATTTTTAATTTATGCATCTATCATAAAAAAAAATGTAAACAAGTTTTAAATAAATAATACTAAAATACAAATTAAAAATGAAAAATGAGAGAATTGTATACCATATGATAATTTTATTCATGGTTCACCCACTGGATATATTATAATGAACATCATAATTTAAATCTATGCATGATCCATTTCATCCACATGATCAACTCACATTACTAAGATATTTAAATGTGAATTCTTGTTCCTTGGAACAATAACACACACTTTTCATAAAGAAGATGTTTTATGTATGTATACAAAATCAATCAAATTAATTAGTTTTCTACAAGCTTCAATAAAACATATGAAATCAACACATTTCCACAAACAAACCAATACTTTGAAAACCATTAACTTGATTTCAACATTTATATAAAGAAGATGTTTTATGCATGTGTGCACAAAATCAATCAAATTAATTAGTTTTCTACAAGCTTCAATAAAACATATGAAATCAACACATTTCCACAAACAAACCAATACTTTGAAAACCATTAACTTGATTTCAACATTTATAAAATTACAATTCAAGACAATAACATGGTCATTATCATGGCTATCCTACATAGGTAAGAAAATGCATTCATACTAATAGCCATAGTATCAATGGAATTACCCATCATCCTTATCAAGTTTAAGTGATATTTGAATTGGCCATTTGTTAATTCCATCCCATCATAATAAACCAGCTAAGTAAATTTCAATTACATCCCTACAATAATCAAATTGATTCGAACTATTATATCCATGACAAACCAATTTTGGGTTAAATTTGAACAAAAACGCAACGCCAAACACCATGCTCACAAATATTTAATGCAAGATATTAACACTAAAAGTGTAGCCTTGTTTACTCACATAATTGCAATTCATGTTGCCCACACAAATGGCCCTCATAATCCATACCTACAAGTTAAGAATAAAAGGAATTGGAAATGCAAGCATATGAAGTTACAATAATTTACATATCTAGATTTTTTTTTTTTAAGTAAAAAGGGTAGTGCCTGTTATATTACCATAGCCAAAGTACAAAATTCAAGACTGTAGGTGACGCCGGCTGTCCCGCCTGAGAAGGAAACCGGGACAGCCTGGCATCCATGTCCATGTGTCACACTGAATGCATAATTAGCAAAAATTGACAAAGTTGACGTCCTGCCCGAAGGAAACCAGGACTCATGTTCACAGCATGAAAGCTTGTTATTCTATCTAACGCTAAGACTAACTGGTAACTAGCTAGTAAAAGGCAGAAACTGTAACTACAACACCAAGACAAGAAACAAGTTTTAAGCATGAGGGAACCTCTGAGCCGAGCTGTTTGTCCTAGACCTCGGAGTGCCTCCACCTCGCCGGGAACGTGTATGTGCACGCGCAGGTCGGACATTGCTTTTTTGTCGATGCTCTGGAATGTGTCACGAAGAACATGTCCATTCGCTGTTCCATGCGTTCCAGGCGGAAGAGTTGGTCATCTAACTTGTGCCTGATGTCAAAGACAAGATTGAGGTACCCCTAGTTAGCTACAGGTGACTGCTCCTTGCAATCCTCGCTGGTGGCCACGTCCGCATCCTGTGTTCTGTGTCGTCGACCTGTCTCCTTCTCGTCTTTGGTGGGCTCGGGAGGAGCCTCCTCTTCCACGTAGCAGGGAGAGTAAGGCTTCTCCATGGTGGCAGTAGAGGGGTCGGACACCTTGCAATCAAACTGACAATTGATGTGGGTGCCAAAGCTCGTGCTCGGGTTCCAGTTTTCTGGTACCATGGACAGGGTGTGCCCAAGAGGGCTTGGCGGACCGCCTTCCGGTATGACCTCTTCCACGTACGCCATTGGAGGCGTACATGGTCTGGTCTTTCATCGCAGAGTTGTAATCGCCATAGCCCTCTCGAAATTCTGCTTTCGTTTACGCCGAGACTCTGCCGCCTTGAATTTCTGCTTTCGTTTGCGCCGAGACTCCTCTGAATACCAGGTCGGTCCCCGGCGCGACCTCCCTTGAATTCGGGGCATGACGGAGTCACTGTGAAAAGTTTGAGTGCTACCTGTGCCTGTTCAATTGCGTCGGAAGAAAGGTGGGGTTGTCGAGTGCAGTCGTCGAGCCAAAGAAGCAGGAGGGAGGCTGCTGCGACTCTGGTTCGACTGAGAGACGAAAGCTTCCTGGAGCAAATTGTTGTATGAAGTCGCTACCCGAACCACGAGCGCTGTTATTAACACCACCATCATATCCATAACATTAATCCTCACCATTAAACTCTGCTGCATAGTGCTTTAGTGAGGGGTACCCTTTGCTTGCGCGAGGAGCCTCATCGCGAGGTTTCTCCTGCTCGAATGCATGTGGGTTAATGGCTGAGGTGATACGAGCCGGTAGACGCATTAACGCAGCATCCCAGCTCGTTCCCACATGGCACTATCGCGCCACATGTCACCCCATCCGGGGAGTGGAGATCATGTCTAGATAAGGCTTGACACTGGGTGAGGATCTCTGGAGTTGGTGAGCCAAGGCCTTCCCAGTTTATGTGTTCTTCCTCCTATTCCACTGCTTCATTTGCTAGTCGATTTGCTACCTTATTCGCGTCTCTTTTCACATGAGAGATAGTGATGGTGAGATGCGGCTGTAGATGGTGACTGAATTCTGTGAGTAGGCTATAGAGTCTCCATCTTGGAGAGATTTTTTCAGGGTCGCCGCCGTGGATGATTCTGGTGGCTAGTCTTGTGATGATTTGCGAATCGCCTTCCAGGATTAGCCTGTGATGACCTCTATCAATGGCCGTTTGAAGTCCTCGTAGGAGTCGTGTAAGCTCGACTACATTGTTGGTTGAGTCGTCGATGAGTCCTGCGTCCAGACCTAAGATTTCCCTGCCTGAGTTCTTGAGCACTGCCCCATATCCCGCCGGTCCTGGGTTGCCTTTGGAGGCTCCATCGAAATTTACTTTGATGAAGTGTACTGGAGGAGGAGTCCGGGTGGTTGGGCTAGTGGGTTGACCCGTATGGTTTCTGGCTGACATAAGGTTGGTCAGGATGGGCTGCCAGCTTTGTAGGATATTCTGCTCCTCAGGGCTGCACTGCCAGTCTTTCTCTGTCTAGGATTTGCTTCTGAATGTTTCTATTATTTGAGATCTGATTTTGGCCTAGTTGGCTTCAGGGAGGGACGGTTGAGAGTGGAATATGCGCCTGTTTCGTTCCTTCCAGATTTGCCAGAGTGTGAATCCTGGCAACAGTTCCCATATGAGGTTTAATATGGGGTTGTTGAAAGAGATGTTGCCCCAATTCTCAATTGTGCCATTGATGATGCTTCTGTTTTGGTTGGATTTGTGCATTATCTACGCTCTGTAATCCCAGATCTGCTGACTGTAATGGCATTCATTGAAGAGGTGTTCTTTGCTTTCCTCCTGCAGTGAGCAAAGAACGCAGATGGAGGGTCCAATGAAGCCTTTCTTCCTTAGATTGTCCCAGGTTAGAGCTTTATTGTGCACTACGAGCCACAAAAAGGTGGAGACCTTGGGCCATAGGGCGGAGTTCCAGACTTTATTCCAGATAGGCTCCTTCCTTGAATCTGGTTGGTTTGCTTGCAGTGAGTAAGCTTCCTTGATAGTGAAAGTGCCAGCTGTGGTGTACCCCCACCTCAGGATGTCTGGTCCCTCTTGGTGCAGTATTTTCCTGCTGGCGGCTTGGGCTTGCCAGCTCTGCAGGTCGACGGTCTCGGGAATCCCAAGCGCTTGATGAGAGGTCTTCCATTGGCGCCACCTTTGATGCGGAGTTTGAGACATCCATAGTTCCTTGACTTTGGGAAGGGCGTTTTGGTGAAGGGCTCTTTTGAGAGCTGATAGCTCTTCCATTGTGTCCAATGGATTGAGTTGCTGCCAAGAATCTTCCTAGAATAGAGCACTTCCTCCATCTCTTAACTCCCAAAAGGCGTGGTGTTGAACCAAAGTGTGATTTTGCCAGGCTGTGTTCCAAATGTTGGAGCCTTGTATGTGGTTGTTGAGTCGGATTAGCTTGTCTTCCGGAGTGTGAGGTGCATATTTCCTCTTCCACAGTTGTACCCAGGCTGCTGCAGGGTTCTTTGGCCACCTCCACCAGATTTTAGCTCCCATTACTTGGTTCAATTTCCTCGGGTCTCTGAGGCCTAGTCCACCTTGACTTTTTGGCATGTAGAGCTTATCCCAATTGACTAACGCCCATTTCTTGTTTGGTTGGTGGCCGTTCCAGAGAAAGTTTCACTGCAAGGTTCTGATAGCTCTAATGACTTTTTTGGGAGCCGCCAGAGCTGTGAAAAGATAGGTGGGCAGTGCTTGCAAAACCGATTTGAGGAGAACCAGCCGATTTACATATCTAGATTGGTATTGACTAACTTGTAGTGATTTAATTCCATCAAATGGGCCTTGATGAACTTGCAGTGATTTAGTTCCATCAAATGGGCATTGATGAACTTGCAGTGATTTAGTTCCATCAAATGGTCATTATACAGATGATTCAAGCCAATTTTATAATAGTTAGGAATCATTGTTAATGATAAAAGCATTATGTGACTTCAATGGTTAAGCATCTATGCTAGTAATGAAAACACATAATTTTTTAACATACTTTCCATACTTTTGGGGAACCAATGAAAATGAAATGACAAGAACTATGTACATTTTAATGGATATTGTAGCTCATGGTGTGAAACACTTATACCCATGTTATATCTCAATACTCACAATGTTATACAACAACAAGGGAATATCTTTAACATTAATATATCTTAAAAATTTCTATTGCAACATCCCAACCCAACACTCTTAACCACGACCCAATAGTCGTGAATAGAGCTTTATATTCCAATATTTTTAGATCATATCCTTGTAATACCTATTGAATAAGCCTCCCCAAATTAACTATAATTAAATAAAATTCATACACAATGTGAGTTAAAAGAATGTAATGGATTACACCGACATGGACTAATAGATTTCATGGAACCCTAGTGCCAATATCTATAATTAATCACTCACAAACACATGCCAAGTGATAACATAAAGTTCTATAATAGAAATAACATTGATTTTGCATATTCATAAACAACAATAGAAGAATGATCTTTTGAAAAAATTTGGTCTAAGAAACGGGTTGTGTAAGAGAAATTTTCTACGCAACCATATGTATCCAGTGAATATACCATCCCCAAGTCAGGCTATGAGGCCAAAAATGTGAAGGAACCAAGCTACATCCTTCTATCTCTCTCTTTCCAACCCATTTTCTCCCACGCTCATCCAATTTTCTCACTGTAGAGCATTACAGGAATATCATCTATCCATCAAACATCAAGAAATTCTCTTCCATTACCCATACAACACAAGGAAGATATTTCTCTTCTCAATAATCCCTCAAAGTTGTTCTTCCCTCCAATGCTTTTTAGTGTGGGAAGAAAGACCCCAACTAGTTGTATTCTTTCTAAAAATTTCCTACAAGAATAATAATTGGCTTTGAAGCATACAAAAAGGAAAAAATGCATAGTGGGTGATGGATCCCTAACTTGGCTAGCCTCTATGCTCACCTAAACCATCTATATTTCATTCTAGGTTTACAATTTCCTCTTCACAATGTTTATTTTGGTCAATTTCAACATTGTTAATGGTTATCCATGGAGAATACAACATGAGAAATCTTGAGCATGAGCATTAGAGTGATGAATAAATGTTATAGCTATAAATGTCAATGAGTGGATTGGGGGGGATTATGGATAACATTACTTATAGAAGGAGGACTGTAGAAATCTTACACTTCCCATGATTATTGTACTCATCTCATGCTTCCATAACTACACAAGCGTAGACTTCCTCACCAACCTTTTACATGCATTCAATGATTGCTTTGATAAGTCAAAAGAGGTGAATGGATTTATTTAAGGAATATGGTGGAAATGTGATGATTTATGAGGCTAACACTTGGTTGTAGAGGATTTGATTTCCCATTGCTTCCCTTTCCTCTTCCCCTTGAGTGGAATCATATACCCTCTCATGCTCTTCATGTCCATAATGGAACATTATTTATTATATTCGAAAATTAATATTTTCATAGCATGTATTTACCATGGTAAGCCCACCACAAGGTCCATAGAAGTATATTTACATACTACATGCTTAACCATTCACTAACTAAACCTTGTCCTTGAGATTCACATTGGGAATCCATACTAGAATATTCACAACATTTACAAATAGGTTCATTTATTTGATTTCACATCACTTTAATCACATCAATATAAACTTGAATTTACAACTTATACATAATCTCATCCAATATGTTATAGGAGTCAAAATTAGGGTATTACATTCACCCCTTGCCTTGGAATTAAAACACCATCCTTAGTGCCTCTCAAAATTAGAACAAAAATGGATATGCATCCTTCATGGTATCCTCTATCTCTCATGTAACCTCATTAGGAAAAAAATTCTTCCATTTCACCTTTACTTATCTGATGGCTTCGTTCTAGAGCAATGTTACTTTGTTGTCAAGGATGCATAGTGGCTATGTTAAAAACTCTTCCTTTAGTTACAGATGGATCACATCCTAATTAATCACATGGTTAGGATCATGTACATATTTATTAAGTAAAGAAACATGGAAAAAAAAAATAGTGTTAGCAGGAAATCAAAGTCTATATGAAACCAACCCTTTCTTATTGAGCACTTAATATGGTCACAATGTCTAGGCTCTAGCTTGGCACAACTTCTAAGATTCAAGTAACTCTTCCTTTGTCTCACTCTAAGGAAAAAATGATCACAAACATGAAATTTCCTATGCACTGTGTTCTTATCTACATATATTTTCTACCTATCTTGGGCTACCTTCAAAATTTTCCTAATTCTAGTAATTTCTTACTCCATTTCCTTGAGTGTTTGTGGCCCAACCACAACTTTGTTTCCTATATTATCCTATCTCACTAGTGGTTTTCATATTCTACCATATAAATAATCAAATATATTCATATTCAATGATGCTTAATGGTCATTATTTTATGCAAACTCTACCAAGTGTGGATACTTCTCCAACTTGGATGGTTTTTCCATCACATGCATGTGAATACTGTCTTCAATAACTTGATTCACTATTTTATTCTGTCCATTTTTCTATGGATGGTAGATAGTACTAAAATTTATTCGGGTACCCAAGTCTTCAAATAGAGTCTTCCAAATGTTAGATGTAAACTTGACATCCCGATCGAATACATTTTATTTAGGCAACCCATGCAATTTAAATATTCCGCTTATAAATATCCTCTACAATTCCATCAATCTTATGAGTATACTTGACAAGATTAAAATTTGTTTCCTTGGTTAATTTATCTACCACAACCTTGATAGGTTCATGTTATATAAATGTCATTGGTAACCTGGTAATAAAATTCATAGTTCTTAACTTCCATTTCCATCATGGAATTGGAAAAGGTTGCAATAAACCTATGGTATGTTGATGTTTAGCTTTAAATTGTTGGAATTTCATACACTTGGTAATATATTTGGAAACATCCTTCTTCATCCTATGCCAAAAGTGTTTCTTTCTTGTTGTGGAAATCTTTCTAGTAGCCTAGATGTCTAGAATATGGCATATGATGCATTTCATCCATGATAATTCATCTCAACTTTGAAGAGTTGAGAACATGCATTCTCTTTTTATAAATAATAATCCCATCATATCAATTAGGTCTAGCCCAAGTGGTTATAATATAAAAGGAGTGTTATCCTCCCAAACCATGCTCAATTCTCATAAGTGACATGTTTATTTCTTAATGAGTATATTTTTGTAATGACCTTAAGGCCTATGTTGACAAAGCCTTAATCTTCTACAAAATGTAGTTTACCTTGGGTACCATCCTTGGAATGAGGGGAAGTGCATGACAAGTTTCCTTGGGATGTGTATTTCACGGAAAAAAAAATCCCGTCACCATCAAGTTTATAACCTTCATATTTCTTTTATAATTTCTCTTGTTTCAATCCATATTTACTGAAACAGTGCTCATCTTCAACAATGGAGTAAATAAATATCTTCTCCATATTTGATTTCAAAATTCCAACTATTTTCACAGGAATATTTCTAGTTAGTGCATCAACAAATTTGTTTTCCTTTCCTTTTATGTGATTGATCGTGAAATCAAACTCACAAATAAATTCTAGCCATTTGGCTTGCTTGGAATTTAATATTTTTTTCTCATATAAATATGCCAAGATACTATGATCAGTTCTAGGCTCAAATTTCTTTCCCATTACATAGTTCCTCCATATTTTCAAAGCATTATTTATTGAAATAAGTTCCAACTCACTAG
>JASDQU010012047.1:98483-117866 GCA_032191745.1 Picea mariana
GGTGAAGATTAGCATGGAAGGTATAATGGTCATGTTTTTGTTAATTCTCCTTTTGATTATAACAAGCATAATCAAGTAAACCGGAACTTGTGGAAACTTTATCCATGTGCTTATTGTCATTCACCTAAGCATTGTGTTGCCAAGTGTTGGAAGAGACAAACTTTGTACAGGAAACTTATGTCATCCAAGAAGGAAACACGACGTAAAGGCTCAAGTCCACAATGGAAGAAGGAGAAGGTTAAGCAGGTCTGGATGCCAAAAACTCGTTGTACGTTTTGCAGCAAGAGTGGACATCAAGAGGCTAGCTGTTGGAAGCTTAATCCAGAGCTTCGTCCAAAGAAGGGCAAGAGGATTTTGCATGCACCCACGAAGGAGGAAGGATTACCAGCGAAGCAAGAAGAACACCATGACGGAAGGAAAGCAGTCACTTGGTTCTGCCAGAAGTGGATGTCTCAACTTCATTGTGTTTTGCTTCCCCTGATGTAATCATCTTTCAGAGACAAAGGGCAAGCCGGGTGGCCTATCCCGAGCTTGTCGAGTGGTCTGTAACCTTTTGGGGACCAAAAGGTCTTATTGTTGGGAGGTGTGATCCGAAATCGGATTCAGCAGACTGTCAGGGCATAAAAAATGCTCAAAAATGAAAGTGCTCGGAATCCGACGAAACCAACACCATTGCGTCCGGCTCGTCTTCCTGATTCCGGTGGTATAATTTTTATGTCAAACGGAGTCCGTATGAGGAAGATATCGCATTCTGTCTGAAACGTCAAACAGGCAAAAAAAGATGTTGACTGGGCAGTCCGTACAATGACACGTGTCATGCCCGTACAGTGACGTGGCACGTCCGTACGATGGCACGTGGTGTGGCCGTACAGGTGACACGTGGCAGCACCAAAGCGTGACACGTGTCAGGCAGTTTTGGCTTTTTCAACCTACGGTTGGACCAGTCCCGAGGTGACACGTGGCACGGGATGACGTCAGCATCGTACGACGATGATGTGGCAGGCTTGCGTGGCAGATGACGTGGCGTAGAGAGGATGACGTGGCACGGTGACAAGGATGTACGGCAGAGCTGACGTGGCGAACATGTGGCCAAATCAGGTGCTGACACGTGGCCTCTTTCTGGGTGAATGAAAGGGTGCCACGTGGCCCAATCACGGGCTGCCACGTGGCACCCCGGGTTTAGCCAATGACGACTGCATCAAAATTTTTGTAGGTCCCGGGGGATTCGAACCCCGGACCTCCTCCATACTACGGCTTAACAAAGCTGCTCCGACCAATAGACCGCACGAAGTCAATTGTTATGGGAGCGGCAAAAGTGTTATTTGAAGTCACTGTATGATGTAATTGGTGGGGGTTCGGGCCGGGGCTTAGCCCCGACCCATAGTCCTATCGGCGCCCACCATATAACCCTCGGCTATATAGAAAGGAGCGCGGGGTTATGTTCAATATTTAAACGGTTATTGTTTATGTTATGGTGCGGTTTCAATTATAACTAACGGTTATAACCGTTAACAGTTGTATGCGCGGTTTTTATAATACCACATATGACCAACCGATAGCATTTGGGGTGGCCCGTGCGTAGCCCAAGGGGATAGCGCGTGGCCACATGCAACCCATACGACCTTGCTGAGAGGGGCCGCGCCCAAGAGAGGGAGCTAAAGGCCAAATATAACTATATGATATAGTTATAAGTGGGTTATTCAACCACTTTAATTATTTTAATGTAATTAATCCATTTTTAAGGGTTATTGGGCTTTTTTAGAGCCTAATCCTTGGGAGGAAGTTGGAGATTGAAACCAACTTTCCCAACTATTTAACCAAGGCCAGGTTGAGGCCATTTGGTCAGACTTTGAAGAGTTTGAAGCCTTTGAAGAGCTTTTTGACGGTTTTGGAGAGCAGAGATGCTGAGGCAAAGCCAGGTCTAAGCCAGTTTGAGGCAAGGAAGCTGTTGAGGTAGAGATGATGTCGGACGATTTTTGAGAGTTCGGTATATCCGTTTCAGGTGCCGTAAGTTGTGCAAGATTCTAGAGATCATGGCGAACAAGACCAGATCAGTCTAGGAGCCAAACGGAAATTGTAAAGATGTACTAATAAACTTTCAAAAAGAAATCAAGAAGCCTCCCTCACAGAGAAAAGGCCCGGAGACGTAGGCAAAGTTGCCGAACTCCGTTATCAAACTTGTGCATTATGGTTTGCTGTTTTCATTGCATTTCAGATTTGCAATTATGTTAATGGCTGTATAATTCATTTTCTTTTCTCGCTTTTTCGTTAAGTTTCCCAATGGTGAATAAATGCATGCAAATAAAACTCAACCATAGTCATTTCGAAACTAGAGAAAAAGCTATACAGGATGAAATAGGGAGGAAGAGGGTTGTAGCTCAAATGAGGGCAGCCAACCCCACTTTTGATTATGAGGACTCTCCATCTATTCATTCTACCGGTGTTATAAATAGATACCCCTTTCATTATGTTCCTCCTCCCCTTGAAAGTGAAAATACCATGCATTTGCCTAAAAGTAAAAAGAGGAATACCATCCAAAGCTATTTCACACCTCCCCCCACTTCTGGCTCTAACAATGCTAATGTTTCTCAAGTTCAACCCACTTAATTTCAGCCCACCTTATATGAACATTGGAAGAAACAATATAGAGAGATTGCTTATGAGTACATAGCTAGATGGTGGTATCATGCTGATATCCCCTTCAATGCTTCCCACTCACCATATTACCAACCTATGTGGGATGCCATTATTGCTTGTGGTAGGGGCTTCAAAGGCCCTAATGTGCATGATTTGAGGGGATCTCTTTTGTACAAAGAGGTCGCATCCATTGAAGAATACTTGATAGATTTCAAAGTTTCATGGGCCAAAACAGGATGTACCATCATGTCAGATGGATGGAGTGATGAAGGGAATCGTACTATCATAAATTTCCTTGTCTCTTGCCGACAAGGAACCATGTTTTTGAGATCAATTGATGCATCTGATAGGGTCAAAGATGAAAACTTGTTGTTTGAGATATTAGATGAGGTTGTTATGGAGGTGGGGGTGGCCAATGTTGTTCAGGTCATCATAGATAATGCCTCTAACTATGTTGTTGCTGGGAAGATGTTAGAGGAGAAACACAAAACCATATTTTAGACCCCGTGTGCTGCACATTGCATAGACCCCATGCTTGAGGACATTGGCAAATAAGAATGGATCAAAAACACTATAGAGCATGCCAAAAGCATCACAAAGTACATCTACAACCACTCATGGGTTTTGAGCCTGATGAGGAAAAACATAGAGAAAAGAGAACTTCTTAGGTTTGCCATCACTAGATTTGCAACTCACTTCTTGACATTACAATCTATGGCTTCCCAATCAAATAACTTGCAAAAGATGTTTGCATGTGATGAATGGAATACATCTCAGTGGGCCCGCAGACAAGATGGCAAAGACACAAAAAATAAAGCTAATGGTCCCACATTTTGGAAAAAAGCAGCAGAAATTGTGAAAATTGTCGAGCCACTTGTTAAGGTGTTGCAGATAGTGGATGGGGAAAAATTGGCCATGGGTTACATTTATGAGGCTATGGATCAGGAAAAGGATCAAATAAGGGAAGCATACAAGGATAGAGTGACCAAGTATGGGCCTATTTGGGACATCATTGATCATAGATGGAACAATCAACTCCATCGCCCTATACATGCAACTGGGTATTTCCTGAACCCAAGGTATCATTACAAAGCGCAACTTGGAGAAGATATGAATGGGGACGTTAGAGATGGCTTGATTGATTGACTTGAGCGCATGGTTCCTTCTTAGAGTGAGCAGTTGGAGATACACTGACATATCACTTCTTTCACTAGAGCCACAGGTACCTTCGACAAGAACCTAGCAAAGATTGCAAGGGATGTGAATGAGCCACGTAACAATTCCAAAGTTTAAAGTTCAAGTGTTTAAATTTTATATACTTTATAATTTATTACTTCAAGGAACTAACTCAACTAACTATGTTTTTTGTAGCAAACTGGTGGGAGTCATTTGGCAGCCAATGTCCTCAATTGCAAAAGTTTTCAATTAGAGTGTTGAGTCAAACTTGCAGTGCTTCCGGGTGTGAGCACAATTGGTCTATCTTTGAGAGGATTCACACGAAGAAGAGAAACCGTTTAGAACATAAACGATTAAATGATCTAGTCTTCGTGCAGTACAACCTCCAGCTAAGGCACAACCAATTGTTGAACAAAAGACCCGATTCACATCCTATTGTGTTGGATGATGTTGATCCAACTTCATATTGGGTAACGAAGACTCACCCACCAGAGTTTGATGTTGACTATGATTTGGAGGTGGAGTTAGCAGGGCAGGTTCAAATTGATGCAGATCCACTATTAGAGCCCTGTGATCCGATTCCACTGTTAGACATGGCAGGCCCTAGTGGAACTGCAGGCAGGCGTAGCCATATACCTCGTGTGCCTCGCTGCGATCGTACTTGTACTACTACAACTAGTGAAACTTCAGAGCGTGTAGTCACAAATGTCCCTGATGATGATGAGTTTGAGGCCGAGTTCGAGTCTGAGTTAGAGACAGATGATGATGTCGAGAGCGAGGATGCCCATGCCATTTCTACTTCTAGCAGTAGTGATGATTGATCGTTGATCATGTTGATCAATGACATAGTGACTTGTAGTCTTGACTCTCACTAGTATGTTTTTTTTTGGTGTGGTCTATAGAGGACCGAGGCCATTTAGAGCCTCCTTGATTATGTATTTATGTTCCAATATCGTATTGACATATGCTATTGACGACTTTTCCCTGAGTGTGCAGGACACTTGACATATTGTGGATGCCAATGGCATCAATTGACCTCCTTGGACTCTGGATTGAGTTAGGGAGTGGATTGTATTGGTTTGAGTATTTCATTTATGCATATGTGACATATGATTGATTATAATATGATGTTGTTTATGGATCATTGACATTATTTCGTTGATGGATGTAGGCTGAAGATTGATTGCTAATCTGACTCACATAAGGAGTAAGGGGGGCATGCACATAGACTAGATATTGAGGGAGAGGGGTGGCATCATCCCTGTCACAGCCTACTAGCATTCTCGCTATGGCTCGAATTGTAGGTTAACGATTACCTAGTTCGAGAGATCCACGATGTCGTGAGGGCAGACTGAGACAGTCGCTTAGGAATATTTCTAAGGGGCGCACAATAAGGTAAGGCAGGGTCCTCATTCCTTAGAAGCCTTTAGTCTCTCACAAGGTCACCTGAATGGAGTGTTGACTGTAAGTTTTAAACCCGTGAAGTAAAGAAATGCATATAGATTCTTAAGCAAAACAAAAATTAATCAATGGCTCATACACATAGTACACAGAGATTTATACCGGAAACCCTTAACCGAGAGAAAACCTTTCAACGCTTCATTGAATTAATTTCACCATTCACCATACAATATATACAATGTTTTTAGGTATTCCATAGATAACAAAACCCTAATCCCTTAATCTAGGATTAATTTAGAAAACCGCTAAAAATAGCAAAATCCACTAAAATAGCAAAAATGCCCAAAAACGAAAATTGGGGCGCTGCCCCGGAGCCGAACACTGCACGTAACCAGGGGGGGCCATACCTGGCCCCCCCTAGGACTCCCCTAGGAAGCGCCCGATGCACACGACACAAAGAGTGAAGGAAGTTGGGATTGTCAGATGCAGTTGTCGAATCTAACGTGCCTACACACACATGCAAATAATATAACACATACCCAACATTCTCCCACTTGTTGTTTTCTTTGCATCCAGGGGTCCACGGGATTATATAGTCAACAATCCAGGGCAGCAATGCCCATTGTTACTCTACACCAGGAGAAATTTTATGTGCTCACAGACTTTGTCAATGAATCTTCAACATTCTTCAAAGTGTCAACCTTTTCCAACAACACCTTCTTTTCTTCAACCATGTCTCTCACAAAGTGATACTGGACATCAATATGCTTTGTATTCGAATGATAATATGGGTTCTTTGCTAGGAAGATTTTACTATGATTGTCACAATCTAATCTCATTGTTTGTTGCACCAACCCAATACCTTAACAAAATCTCTATAACCATACTGCTTCCTTGCTTGCATGAGTGGCTGCCATGTATTCAACTTCTGTAGTTGAGAGTGCCACTACAACCTGTCTTGTGCTCATCCAACTGATTTCTTTTTCAAATAGGTTAAACACATACCCACTTGTAGATCTTATGCGATCCATATCTCCAACCCAGTCTACATCAACAAAGCCATGTGTGTCCACCACTCTGTCTAATCCTGGTCTTCCTTGGTAGCACAATCCATAATTGGTAGTGCCACACAAATATATGAAGACCCTCTTTACTTTTGTCCAATGCTCCTTCCTTGGTTTTGACATATACCTGCTAAAAACTCCCACTACATGTGCAATGTCCAGTCTAGTACAGACCATTGCATACATCAAACTGCGAACTGCACTGGCATACGGAACATGGGACATGTCCTCTTCTTCTTCACGTGTCTTGGGACACTGATCTGTAGATAACTTTACACCTATTGGAATAGGAACCTTGATCGGTTTACTTCCATGCATATTAAACCTCTGCAATATCGTCTCAACATATTTTCTCTGATTCAATCATAGTTTCCTGTTTGCACAATCTCTTTTAATCTCCATTCCCAGAATGAAGTTAGCAGCACCGAGATCCTTCATGTCAAATTTGGAGGATAGCTGTGATTTCACCTCCTTGATAGCATCCATGTTATTTCCTACCAGCAACATGTCATCAACATACAACACTACATAAATGAAGTGATTACCAACCTGCTTGGAATATACATAGTGATCAAACCTGCTTCTCACAAATCCCAATCCAAGGATGTATGTGTCAAACTTTTGGTACCACATCCTAGGTGATTGCTTCAGACCATATAGTGACTTCTTTAGCTTACAGACCATCTCTTTCTTTCCCTTCACTACAAGTACTTTTGGCTACTTCATGTAGATTTCTTCTTCCAGATCCCCATGTAGGAATGATGTCTTCACATCCATCTGTTTCACTTCAAGATCAAAAGCAACAACAATAGATAAAAGAAATCTAATAGAAGTTAACTTGGCAACAGGAGAAAAAATCTTACCAAAGTCAATTCCCTCTACCTGGGAATAACCTTTTGCTACCAACCGAGATTTGTATTTCTCCACTTTTCCTTCTGCATTAAACTTCTTCTTAAACAACCATTTGCTACCAACAGATTTTCTTCCAGTTGGCAACTCAACTATATCCCATGCCTCATTCTTATCCAAGGCATCCATTTCTTCAACCACGACCTTCTTCCAGAGTTTACTATCCTCTGAATTCACTGCTTCCCTGACAGTTCTGGGATCATCATCAGTAATAGATAAAGCAAAATTAGAACGAAAATCAGGTGGACTGTACCTTTCTGGTTGCCTTCTTTCCCTCATCGATCTCCTCAATACTGGGGTATGAGGTTCTTCTTCTTCTGCTTCATCTTCTTTAGATGATTCAGATTTTGCATCATCCAACTCCAACTCTATCTTCTCAGGTTCTTCTGGCCTTGGTAAAAATTCTTGTTTGGAAACATATTTTACCTCTCTTAAAACAACATCTCGACTGTAAACAGACTCCTTATTTTCTAGGTTCCAAAGCTTATAACCTTTTACACCATCTTTATAACCAATAAAGATACACTTTTCAGCTTTTTAATCCAACTTACTCCTATTTTTCTTGGGAACATGTACATAAGCATCACAACCAAACACTCTAAGATGTTCAAGAGAGGATTTATTTCCAATCCATACCTCGTGTGGAGTTTTATCATCCAACATTGATGAGGGTGATCGATTGACTAGGTAACATGTTGTACCCACTGCCTCTGCCCATAATTCTTGTCCTAACTCGACACCGCTGAGCATGCTCCTTGCTTTTTCCATCAGTGTCATGTTCATCCTTTATGCAACTCCATTCTATTGAGGTGTGTATGGAGTAGTCTTATGCCTTGCTATACCACACTTCTTATAGAACTCTTAGAATTCATTTCCGCAGAATTCTCCATCATTATCTGTCCTCACTACCTTTATTGTCTTCTTTGTCTGATTTTCTACCAAAGCCTTAAACTCTTTAAATTTATCAAATATCTCAGATTTCTTTCTAAGAAAATAAATCCATGTGTTCCTTGAGAAATCATCTATGAATGAAACATAATACACAGATTTACCTAGGGATGGAACAGGAACAGGTCCAAACACATCATTGTGTATCAACTCTAAGATCCCCTTTGCTCTTGTAGCACCAGATGGGAATCTTACTCGATTTTGTTTACCATATATGCAATGTTCACAGAAATCAAAATCCAGAGTGCAATTAGACATACCTTCAACCATACCTTTACTGTGTAGTGTTCGAAGGCCCTTTTCTCTAATATGCCCCAGTCTTTGATGCCACAACATGGTCTTCTTTTCAGGGATGATATTGGTCGTCTCTTTCATTTCTCTGCTCAGGGACAACAAAACTGTTACACCCATTAGTATAAGTGCTTCCCAACAACTTGTACAGAGTTCCATACCGAACTCCCCTCATCAACACCATTTCTCCTTGTACCATCTTGCAAGTGCCCTTTCCTAATACAGTATCCACTCCTGCATCATCCAACTTGCTTACAGATATTAGGCTCCTGGCTAGTTTTGGAATGTGCAGAACCCAAGGGAGAGTTCTAATCCTTCCATCTTTTAGCAACAACTTAACCCTTCCACGTCCCATGATTTTGGCTAGCGAGTCATCTCTTAGGAATACATCACCACCATCATATTTTTCATATTCATAGAACCACTCCCTATGAGGAGTCATGTGGTATGACACACCTGAGTCGATCAACCATACATCACGGTTTGCATGTGTACCTATAGATGCTAGGTAAACATCACCTCCTTCTTTAGTGGGTGTTTTTGCCTATGTGGAAGAGGTACTATGAGATCCCTTTGGTTTATCAACCTTCTTAGACTTGCAATCTTTCTTATAATGCCCTGTTTTACCACACTTCCAACATTTCCTCAAATATTTTTTTGGAGACTTAGATCTACCTGTAGATTTAGATCTCCTCCCCAAAGAATTACCAGGATTCCTGTCTTAGGTACGACTTCTTACAAATAAAGCATCTTTACTATGACCATCCATGCTTTTCCGCCTCATCTCTTCATATAACAAGGATGCAACTACATCCTCATACTTCAATGTAGATTGAGTGGTACTACCAATTGCTACAACCAGATTATCCCAAGAGTCTGGCAAAGAACATAACAAAGTAATACACTTATCTTCTTTTGCAATCGTAATATTAACAGAGTCAAGTTGACTTACCAGAGTATTAAAGGCATTTAGATGTTCTGTCACATAATCTCCATCTTCCATCCTAAGATGATACAACTTCTTTCGAAGAAGCAAATTGTTTACCAGGGAATTTGATTGATACAAATTTCCTAACTTATCCCATAGTCCCTTGGTTGTAGATTCTCCCGAGACATTCAACAACACCGAATCTGCCAGACAAAGTCGAATAGTACTCCTTGCTCTTCTCTCCAACTTCTCCCAATATTCCTTCGACATACTAGTAGGTGGTGTACTAGTACTTTGTGCACTAGTAGGTTGTGTACCAGTCGACTGTGTGCTAGTAGGTTGCATAACAGTACGCTGTGTACCAGGATCCACATCGATCCATTGTTCTTTGTCTACAAGAAGGTCCTCCATTTTGAGTTTCCATAGCTCAAAGTTTTTACCGTTGAACTTCTCTATCTCCATTCTAGAAGAGCTCGTCATCCCTCTTTCTACACTCGAATCTCCACTGCAAAAGCTCCCACTAAACCCAGGTTTATCACAGACCTAAGATAAACTTGATCTATCAAGATCGGGCCAAACCCTCAGCAACAAAGGCATTCCCTTGAAGCCAAAAACGAGCTCTGATACCACATGTAAGTTTTAAACCTGTGAAGTAAAGCAATGCATATAGATTCTCAAGCAAAACATAAATTAATCAATGGCTCGTACACATAGTACACATAGATTTATACCGGAAACCCTTAACTGGTAGAAAACCTTTCAATGCTTCATTGTATTAATTTCACCATTCACCATACAATATATACAATGTTTTTAGGTATTCTGTATATACCAAAACCCTAATCCCTTAATCTAGGATTAATTTAGAAAACCACTAAAATATCAAAATCCGCTAAAATAGCAAAAATGTCCCCAAAAAAAATTTCGGGGCGCTGCCCCGGAGCCAAACACTACGCGTAACCAGGGGAGGGCATACCTGGCCCCCCCTGGGACCCCCCTAGGAAGCGCTCGACGCACACGACACAACGAGCAAAGGAATTTGGGATCGTTAGACACAATTGTCGAATTTGACGCTCCCACACACACACATGCAAAGAATATAACACATACCCAACACTGATTCCAGGGGTGGATAACTACCAAAACCAGTCAAAGGCGAGTGGCATCATTGGAGAACAGTGTGCATCTTGAAGGGCACGTTCCATAATTAAAAAACTTGAATCAAAGGTGAGTGGCACCCTTGCAGCACAAAGTGCGTCTTGAAGGGCACGTCACATAATTAAAGTTTGAGTCAATGAATTTAGGTGGCCTAGAAAAATTTTAGCGAATGTTAAACCTTGTAAAATCTTAAGCACTGTCGAATTAATTAATTAATTAAAGAATGAATTTATTAATCATAATCCCTATAAGAGTCTAATCCTTTACAATTAAAAATTTAATTAAGCCTAAGTTTAAGTTAGTAAGAAGACTAAAAACTAAATTTATAAATTAAATATGAGGGAATGAAGTAAATCAATTTAAGAATTCAAGGTAAACAAAAAAAATGTAAAGATTGGTTTAATACACATATGTGCAAGTAATTACCAAATTGGAATTTAAGGTAAGAATGGAATAAAGCTAAAGGAATGGGTACACATAGAAAGGAATCTAGAGTCTAGTTAACACTAGTCTAACTAGGAGAAGATTCATATTTTAACTCAACTGAGTTTTAGAAAGGCGTCAGTCATTAATTGGAAATAAAGGGAATAAAGAGACAACTATGAGTGATTTAAGGAGCACTTTAAGGATGGCTGAGGGAAATTGTTTTTTATTAAAATAAAATGTAGATTTAATTGTACAAATTGGGGAACGGGTGACAAGTGTATGGGGGAGATAATTCTAAATTATTTTAATTAAAAAGATAATTAATTGTGCAAGTATGGGAAATTTCTATAAAACAAATGGTTGAGTTGAGATATGGATGACATGGGTTATGGGTAAGGTTATGTTGTAGAAATTTTGACTAGTTTTACTAGTGAGAATTGGGATAGCCAGCTTGATAGAGAGTGGTGGCTCTACCTTGCGAGGCGAACTTGATGCTAGAGTATATTTTATGGTTGTGTGTGTGGCCCCTTTGCCGCTCGGGGGGCTAAGGGGGAAGAATAGTACCCCTAGCGTTGGTTGGGAGGTACCGGTTATTGACGATAAAAATTGCAACAAGGAATTTCGCCCGCAAAGTATTGCTAAATCCTATTATTTAAACTATGTTAATGATATATAATACTAGTAGGTGGGACCCCCTTGTAGACTGGAGGCTCGGAGATAGTCAGATCACACATTTTTTGTTGTTGTTTCGATGTTGCTTACAGGGTCTTATATGGTTGACGATGCAGTCTTGGTTTCGTTTTGACATAGTGACATTGTATGGGATGTTCTATTATTCTAAGCTTTAATTTTATGTTATGATTGGCATATATTACAGTTGTTATGTTTAATCATGTCACCACGATTATTACTTGGCTACACATGCACAAGAAATATGTTAGTAACGATGTAAACAAAAGCAAAAGGATGAAACTTATAAAAAGACCTAGAAGAAAGGATCTATGCTATGATATGCTAGGAGTTATGTGCAATTAAAATGAAAACAAGTTAGTGTTAATCCTAACTATTAATGGTTGGTTAGTGGCTATGTGATTTGCATTTGAGTTATATTGGGCGCATTTGATATGGAAATACATATGGTATGGTATGTAAGTTTGGCAATGGTTAATGTGAATGTTTTTGGTGGTGCATTTGGCAAGCAATGTGGTCGCAGATTTCAGTGGTTTGGAAATTAATGCCATGGTTAAACCATATTGTTATCGGATTAATTGATATGTGCGAACACTAACAAATCTCCCTAGATCCACCTGGATCTAGAACAAAACAGGACAGGACATGACTCTTTCCCTAAGTTATGACCATTGAATTAGCTAATAGGGAGGAACAAGTAACATACCTTTGTATCGCTTCCTAGGGTCTCTGTTGCTCCCGCTTTGCTCTGGTGCTCTTGTGAGGTCAAGACCAGGACAACACAAACCAACCAAAGTGAAGATAGCAAAATATATTCAACTGTCAACTTATGTGTATGATCAAGGAATTACACAATAAAGTGAGAATAACTTTATGGGAAAGGGACATGCCACTGTATCATATTAATTGAAAGTAGAAGATTACAACCTGATTGCCTTGATGTCGCAAGCTTCCTTTCGATGGATCTTGGCTCCAACACACACACTTGCTCAATCATTGTATGAAGAAGATCACATCCTCTTGATAGACTTGCTAGAGTCTCCAAGCTCCTGTTCAAGCTAAGTCCTTCACACAATTCTTTCACCAATTCTCCAATGAATCTTGCTTAACCTTTTCCACGAGAATTCCATCAATATATAGGAGAGAATGAGATGGTTACTTGGATAAGAATGATCCCACAATATCAGGGAATCTAGTACAAGGATAATCATTCGAATGCCAACCCATTCTTCTAGAAGATTCCCTTTTAGAACCATCGAGAATTCATCTTTTTCCAAGCTTTAGAGAAGGTTCGCACCCTAGCTATGTAGCACAGTGCGAGAAGTTCTCACCCTAGCTTAAGGCAACCTGCGAGAATGGGTCATTCTCGCACCCTGGGATACTAGCAACCTGCGAACTCTCTTTAAAAGTGAGTTTTCTGGGAAGAGATGAATGTCACTTTTCTCAGGAGAAAGTTCTTATGAGGAGCCTGCGTACACCATCATCAATACACCATCATGATGACCAAAATCATGGGGAACAGAATGCCCCCCAAAGTATGAGGCCAGAACCAGTGACAGTCGAAAGACTTTGTAAGCTACATGTGTGTGTCGGAAACCAGGAGCACACCTAATCGGAAACCTGCAAACAACCAAGCATCTGCAGCATATCATATATATCAATTCTGAGGTAAGAATTCCCATACTCAAATCATAGACAGATGGCATTGTAGACATAGGTCATGGCCACCAATCATACACTGTGGATCCATGCTATCGAAATATAGCATAGCCACCAGGAATACACTGTGGATCTATGAGAGAAAATTCAAATTAAGACGATATAGCCACGAGACATACAAAGTGGATCTATGTGTCGCAGATTATGCATATTCCATCGCAACCTGGACAAAGAGATGATATCCAGGGTCTTCAATCTCATCGCCCAAAAGTACGAATCTAACCATGTGATTACATGTGTCGAAGTCGAACATGGTAGAAACCACTTGATTACCGGTCATTGATGAAACTGTTAACAAGTGCGAGGGAAATCACCATTGATGTCAACGACTCCCAAGGTACTCTAGTACAATCCTTCAAATGTGAATGAATGAGTTGAAGTCGAATATCCGACATAAATTTTCGATCAGGGGTCAATGATGTAAACCCATTGTCGAAAGCGACGAAACCTTCCATTGAGGCATGCAAGTTCCAAGGTACCAAAAAATTTCTAAGTCTTGTTTCTGGATAATGAGCTGAAGTCGACGGAACAAAACTCATCACAGGAGGGCCTTGATGTATCCCCCATCAATGACACGAAATGAGTAACAGATTTTGAAGGTGAAACAGAGTATGATGTAAGTTGGACTGGACACAGGGAAGGCCGACACGAAGAGAATGGACAACTGCAGATGGCCGACTCAATAGAGGTTTCAGATGAATTTCTCTTGAACATATGAACGACACGACCAATGATTTGGTAGCATTGACTCAAAGATGACACAGGGGATGACCTTGTAGCAAATCGAATGAGAGACAAATAGATTTCCCAAACCAGCTTCAAATAATGAATAGGGGGTGTCATGTTCAAGAGCGACACTTACTGCCAATCAATATGAAGATGAAAACATATCCCTTTCCCAAAATTTTCCCCACCATTTCTAGCGAGTACCTCTTTATTTTTATGAAAGCTTGAGGAGGATAACATATGCTTGTTGATATAAGCTTATCCTTCGGAATATATTTTACGAACCCTAAGAAGGAGTGGTTCGGTCCCATTACGGGTCTGTCGATGTTTGTTTAACGAGTCCAAAGATAGAAAACTCGAAGGTTTTTCATGATTATAGAGTCTGGAAAAACACTTAAAAGAGAACTCTCTCAGTTTCTTTTTCGTAAAGTAGTCTAATGAGACCGAAAAAGAGATAAATTATCACCCAACATACACTTTCTTCAAATACTTTATCGAGCGTGAAAATAGCAAGGTCGCTCGGCTATCTTTTCATGTTTAGAGAGTCTGAAAAGAGCTTAAAGAGGACTCCAGGGGGGTTCCTTTTTCGTATAACCTTGTTGAGCCCAAAAAAGTGATAAAAGTATGCTCGAACGCATTCTCATGTATTTTCGAGCGTGAGAACGGACAAAGACCAAGCTCGAGGTTTTATACAAAAACCATAAAAAACAATCAAAATATGCGATGAAAAAAGAAAAATTATGTCCACATCCCCGTACATGACCATCGAAGTCGTTACGCCTGCAAAAGTTACACTCAAAAGGACATTAGGGTTTAGGTTTTAATAAATAAACAATTATTAAAAATTAAATAACATGGTAAAAGTCAATATAAAGAAATAAAACTCTTTTCACCATATCATTTTCACTTTTCACTATTTGAGCCTAAAAACCCCTCTTTTTACTCTCGAAGTTCGGCGTCAGATTGCGGGAGTTACAAGCATCCATTCGACGAGCCGTCAGTGACAGTGAGGTAGGCTCTTTGTCCTCTACTCTTTCATGGTTTTATTTTGCATTTTCATTGGTAAACACTCATTTTTGAGTTGGTTTTGTGAGCCCTACTTGCGCTCAGCCATTCTCGCAGGTGGGCTACACAGGACCTGCGAGAATGGGTCATTCTCGTAGGTGAGCCCACAACAGCCTGCGAGGTTCTCACACTGTGCCCAAAAGGCACCTGCGAGAACCACAAACCATAAAAGTTTTTTAAAAATTTGCTCAATGAAAAAGAACCAATTCATGAATAGAGTTACTAATCCTCTTCTTGTGCTTCTTATGTAGGTAGTTCGCCATAAAAATGGTTCTTGAATGGCGCGAAAGGGAGCACGAAGAAGACAATGCCATTGCCATAAATCATCCACCCACTATTGCTGCTTTGAGAAACTGTGGTCTTCTGAAGTACTTTCGTATCCCAGGCATGAGGGCCCAAATCAAGTTATTAGAGTACCTTGTGCATATGTGGGATCCCGATCAATAGGTATTTCATGTGGGGGTCCACACATTGTCCTTAGATATTGAGGACATTTACTTTTTGACTGGACTGTCACGGCATGGGGTACCACGTGAGCCTGACTGGTAGCAGAGGTGGTGGGCTGCCCATGAGTGAGTATTGTCGCTTACACTATGTTCCCGAGGTAGAGAGGAAGAAAGGGAAAGTAGCTATTTGGGGAGTATGGGATTTGACCCTCTGTACTATCTTGTTCACCATAGCTCGGATGGCTGGAAGCTCCGCTCCTCACATGGCGCAACAAAGTTACTTCTAGTATGCCATAGAGTGTATTGAACCTCGGGTTTTTAACTGGACAGATGTTGTGCTTCGTAGTATGAAAAGGCAGTTGATCAAATGCAGACGAGGCGACCTGAAGCAATTCGGGTATGGATCTTTGTTAGTGTCCTTCTTTCTCGAGATGGTTCCATTACTGAGGCTGCAGGTTGAGTGGAATTTACCGGCTCCCAGGGATCTTAGAATGCTAAGATGGTGTCAGCTTATGGCCCAGCACGTAGCTGGACCAATTATCAAGTATGATGATACCTTCTTCGACTGGCTTCAATCACAGATGTTGATGGTCGACGATTATGCTTATGCCATGTTGGATTTCCGAGGAGATCCGGACTTAGTCCTGCCGGAGGATGCTCAGTGGGGGGAACTTGGTAAGAAGTACACACATTTTTTCCTTTTAAAATGTTTTTGTGAATTTTATTATATGCAAATGTTTTTTATATGTTCATCCAAAGAATAAATACAAAATTCGTTTTTGATGACACAGATGTGGGACCTTACCAACCTCCTTGTACTTCTCCTATTCATCGGCGAAGAGAGGTAGCGACAAAGCCACAATGGGACGTCGGGTATTATCAAGCAGTGGAACAAAACCTAGAGGGTTTGATAGTAGATATTCTAGACATTCGTCTTGGAGAGGTTCCACGATGCGATCAACGTCATACAGTAGGAGTGTCAGAGTCCATGAGTTGACTGCTCCGTAGAGTTTCCCGGGCAGTCGCGTGTGTTATCACTCCAAGAAACTCCTTAGGGTTGTAGACTAAGGATGCTTGGTAACTTAGAAATAATGTGTAGATATGCTGGGAACAATGGGGTTTTTAATAATTAGTGTAATAGGCAACTCATCATACATCTAAAGAAACAGTGCTTTCAGGAAACAATAATCAGATCAAGTCAATTGAAAGGAGAGGATGAAGAACACTATTCTTGATTGCCAAATACAACTGAATGTAAGGCTTAATGCAATATAGAAATAAATCCTTCACTTCAAGTCTATGAGCTCAATAAAGAGATAACAGTCTTCATAAGCTAAAATAAACTGAAACAAAGTACAAAAATGGAAAGATGGATATTTCTGATATTGAAAACGAAAGGAAACTGAACTTTATTTCTGCAAATAAGAGTCTATATAGTAGCACAAAATATTTCCCAGTTTGAACCCTTGTCTCTTAGAGAAGATAGGCATTTATAGCCTTTTAGAATCAGTTTTTAAGATCCTAAAAACTTGGATCTGTATCTAAAAATAGCAATTCAAATCTAACTAAGCAACTTGATAACAAAGACTTAATAACTAAACTAGCATTCGAATTGTCTTCAATCTCAAAATTTGACATCTGTATCTTTCAGCTTCTGGAATTTGTGGTGTCATGAAACATGGTAGAAGCACCTGTCTTGGCAGCTGGATTTCTTCAATGTTCATAGTCGATACTTTAGGAAATCATTTTAGCATGTGGTTCTCAAAAACTTCCACGAATCTCTGATGCAGAGTCTTTTTCGATCAAGTGGTTATCCCTTTAATACTCTGGAACCTCTTTATAACCTGTGAACAATGACCTGCTCCGTCCTTAGCTTTCAAAAATGCTTTTTCTGTTTTCACCAGCTAACTCGCCTTATGATTCGTTGGTTAGCTGGTGAAAGCACTGCCTTTCACCAGCTAACTGGTTGTAAAATTACGCTGTGCGCTGGTGAAAGCTCCGCCTTAGCCCAAAATAAAATTTCACCACCAAAACTGTGATTCCATCAAAAACTCAATGTGTCTCTGCTTTATCCCCTTGCATGTTCAGAGCAACCTGAGCAAGCACTTGCAAATCTGGGTGTGATTTTTGCTTTTGCTTCAATTTTCTGATTTTCCTTTTAAGGCGCTTTGCTAGCCACCATAGACTGTTATAGTCTTTGGTGTTTTTCTCTTTGCTCTTCTTTTCCTTGACACTTTCACGAGCCAGCTTTTCAAATGCAACATTTGTTTCTGCAAAATTATCAAACAACTTCTTGTATCTTTCCTTTATTACCCTCTCTAAGACCTCCTGCTGAGCGATCACTTCTTTGAGATGCTTGATTTTCTGTGTTTTCTTCGACTTAGTGCTCTTTGATGTTTCCCCTTCCTCGGTGTGAGTAAAGGTCTCATAATTCTGTGCAAACCCAATGGAATGTTCAGGACTTTTGATGACAGGGCTCTCATCTTCTTGCTCTGGTTCTGAGTCTGTGTATGGCAGGTTCAAGATGTTTGTTCTCCTTTCTGTAGGCTGCTCTGTAGTAGTTTCAAAATTCAATTTTTTCTTTGACTTGTGAGATTTCACACGAGAGACTCTATCTTCTGGAGGTCCTGGAAGGGTTCTCCTCTTCCTCGAGCTGCTTTGAGGAGTCAATTGCTTCTTTCCAGCTTTCCTCTGTTCATTCATGGGCTGAGTTTGAGTTTCAAAGCCCTCCCAAAAAAGAAAATGTTGCCAGGTCCTTCTCTTCTGTCTTAGCTCCTCTAGAATGATCAATTTAATAAGGTCAAAGTGGCAAAGAGTGTTCTTCATGCTTAGAGGTTCAGCTCTAATCTTTTTACAGACTTTAGTTAAGCTCTTGTGCAAGAAGAAAGGTAGATTTAGGAGAGTTTTACCTGTGAAATGGTCTAAGAGCTTGAAATGATACAACATCAGTTTGTCATACCTGCCTTCTGAAGTTATGTAGAGTTGGATGCCCTTAAACAAATCCTGCCACTCATCCTCTAAATGGGAAACTGGCATGCTCTTCTTCCATGCATTATGTCTGAATTCTTCCTTCAAATATGCTCTAAAATTTAAGTTTTTGGTGGCAGTCGTTTTGAACCAACTCTGGCCTGATCTTGGTAAGCTGGTCGCTGCAGCGATGGCAGCTTCATCCACGATGATCTCTAAGGACCCAACACAGGCCTTATTCCCGTCAAACGTTTTAGAAAAAGCCTCTGCTGTTGATTGGTGACAACCATCTGTAGTCTTTCGACATACTCCATATAGCCTGTATTTAAGAAGTGTTTTTGCACTTCTGGGTGCGCCTGTAGGAAGGACAAACTGTCCAATTCTTTTCTCAATAACGAGCCACTGCGTCTCCTTGCCATTTGCGATTCAAAATCCCAAACAATTCTGCACACCAAACACTGCAATTTGTTGTTCGGGTCGAGGTCTTGTACCGGTGAAAGCACTCGGCTCTGTCTTTCAACATTAAAAACTTAGCATACATTTGTGAGCGATGCGTGTTGGGGAAGCGATGAGCCGATTTGATGTCGTCAGCCAAGTAGTATTGCACCTGTACCTGCGATGATGGATTCAAATTCGCCATTTCCGACGCCATGATTATGAAGCATGCGTTACTGAACGAGATCCGCTTTGCAATCCGATTTAGACGTGCAAACCCGAGTCTCCATCATTATCCACTTTCACCAGCGCATCATACTTGATTGCATGACGTGGGCTGAGCATATCATCATTTGATTTTTTAAAACGTGGATAAAACACACGTGATCCCCGCTTT